>AWOL01S0124078.1:37472-58746 GCA_000715115.1 Nicotiana otophora
CCCCTCATGCTTCAAAAACAGTTTTAGTCTCTTTCTGGCAAAAGTTATGGATTTCTCTTCTAAACTTGCCCGTTTTAGCTGAGGAGAAATATTTATCAAGGAATTGTCTGGTCATCTACTCCCATGTTCTGATCGATCCCGTGGGCAAACTTCGAAGCCACTGCTTTGTATCATCTTTAAGTGAAAAGGGGAATGCCCTTAAGTACACTGCATCTTGTGATACCCCATTTTATTGAAAGGTGTTCATAATCTCCTCGAAGTCCATTATATGTGTGTTTGGATTTTCGTTCATCTTCCCTCTAAAGTCACATCAATTATGAAGGGTTTGAAGCAATCCTTGCTTCAACTCGAAATTGTTAGCTGCAATAGGAGGTGGTCTACTACTTGATAAGCCTTGATTGTAGACCGGTCTAGCATAATTGCCTAGTGATCCCCCAGGCATGGGAGCTATATTTCCGAACTGGTCTGCAGTCCAAGGGTTGATTTTGAGAAATTCTCCGACCCCTCTCTTCTTCATAGATAATCTGTGCTTCTCTAATAGTTACTTCCTCAACATCTCTTGCATCTTTTTCTCATTGTTGGGCTGCCTCTCTTGCAGCCAAATCTACATTATCGTCACCGTTTTCAGCCATAGTTTCTTTGGTTGAGGGCTGCCCAACCTTTTCTGATGTCTCGGTGAGATCTCTTTCCTTCCTTAGATGTTACAGTTGTTTTTCTATCTCTGGCTTATATGGCAGCACTTCTTTAGCAGAAGATCGAGTCATGCACCAATCTAAACCTGTAACCTGCGCACAGTCAACGAACACCAAACGTAAAAAGAGAAAATATAAATAACAAGAAAAAAATAATATTCCTGAATTAGCACTACAAACTATTTCAAACACTATTGATTGCCAATCCCCGGCAACGATGCCAAAATTTGACGAGCGCAAAACACACACTTAAATTCTGCTCGCTAATGGAATATAGTATAGTATAATATCGTATCCACATGGATTGGATTTAAACAGTATTCTCGTAGTTTCTAGCTTGGTTGCTATCCAAGATGATCAACATTTGAGATTTATAAGATGTCTAACAAAAATTAACTAAGAATCTTAAGCTATTGACTAATGACAATCGAAACAAGGAATAAGCAAATAAGGTTATCAGTGGGAGAAGATAGGGTTTTGATAGGATAGGTGTAACATAATTGCTCGGGATGTAACTCAAGATAATTTACTTCTATTGTTCAAGTGATTCTCTCGAATTCACTCAATTATTAGTTCAAACCTTCAGCAAAAAATACCCTCTCGATTAAGTCTCAACCTCACAAGATGAACAAATTTAAGCATGTGAAGATATGTAAGAATGCGTAATGGATTGGTCTTTAAAAACTCCTTTCTCGATTATCCTCCTAACTAGTTTTAATCAATGATTTAGCTAGCCTTTTTCGATTACTAAGAAGAATTAATGAACTCAACCAATAATATAATGCAAAGATATCACAAGTTATGCCTCTCTCGATTACATGAACAAGTGAATATAGATTCAACAATTAAATCATTCAAAATGATTCAATACATAAAACTAGAGTTATAATCCACAAACAATCATCAATACACCAAATCCATCAAACCCTAAATGGAACTACTCCATAGATATGGAGCAATTCATTACAAATAAAATTAAATTATAGGAAAACATAAATTCAATCCAAACTCGGGTCTTAAGTAAGGAAGGAATGATGAAATCCTTGTGCTTGTGTTCTTCCTACTCCTCCTTAGCCTCCTTAGGTCCAAAGTATGTCAAAAGTCCAGAAAATAACATTTTCCCATGTATTTATACCAAGTAGGGTCGGGCCCAGATGAAACCACCTTCTCTTAGCCGAAATAGGACATTGGCTCTGTAAATATTACACAGGTATGCCGTATGGGGAGACGCGACATGCAGTGCATTAGTGGGGAAATTGAGAGAGCATCACAATTGACAAGCAACATGATTTAGGCAGTTGGGGCGCACCACACCCCGCCCCACGCGCCGTGGTTGTGGAGTTTTCTCAGAGTACGGATTTTTGCTTGATTTGTTACGTCTACACTTGGTTCTCAACCCCCGAACGCGAACACGAAGGCCAAGGATTCAGCCCGTTCCGCTAACGCGACCCCTCTTTTGCGAATGCAAAGGCCAAAACCCTTGACCACATTTCCTTCTTTGCGAATGCGAGCCAAGCCTCACGATCGTGAGGTACACTAGAAACCAACAATATCAGCCATCGCAAACATGCTCCGGGTGGTCCAAAACTCACCCGAGCCCCCTGGGACCCCGTCCAAACATTCAGGAAAGTCCATAAATACTAGTCGGACCTATCCAAAGTCTAAAAAACATACAAAATCATTACATTTAGGGATCTAAGGTAAACAACATATTGAACTTTCTTAAGTTCATAAGCTTCTATACTTTCAACCAAGCGTCTAATTCATACCTGGGCACTTAGGGTTACAACCAAACTTCACATACGAATTCCATTTAACAAAATAAACCTATCCACTGTCCTGGAACAACAAATGGAATCCGATAACCCCTAAGTCAACTATCGGTGAAACTTAAGAACTCTCCAATTCTTATAATTTCCAACTTTCAGCGAATAAAGCAAAAATATTCTAGGAGCATCCAAAATCAAATATGAGCATACGCCCAACTCCAAAATCACAATATAAACCTCTCTTAACCTCCAAATCACCAATCCTGGGCCGTGTACACAAAAGTCAAACCTTGATAAACTCTTAAAATGGAACTATGTATTCCAAATCACTCCCGAACCCCATGAAAACCAAACCAAAATCCCTGCAACTCATAAAGAATCAAACAAACATACGAGAAGTATCAAATAGTGGATTGGGGTTCTAATACTTGAAATGACCGGTCGGGTCATTACATGTACGAGCTTTGTTAGCTATTTGGGGCGTTTGGAGTCTAATATATGATGCTCACTCATCGTGTCATCTACAACAACCTTTTCACAAAGTTGTCAACTTAGGGACAGACTTATGGCAAGCCCGACTACTACCCTTCATGCCCATATTTAAGCATATTTCCATGAAGGTTCTTTTATTATTAGAAATGCTCAACTTGACAAGGTATGTAAAATTACAATGCTGCTTTTTATTTAAACACATTAGAGGATACTGTTTGTAGGCTCTTCAATGTTAGAATTATACTTACTACTTTGCATAGTTCTCTTTGTACTACCAAAATACAAACACTATATTGGTTATAGGTCATGTGTTATTTTCTTTCATACTCTATTTTCTTTTCCTTGCATGGACTATGTCACCTTAGTGTTTTATTATTAAGCCACTAAGCACACAACTTAGTGGTAAGATAGTATATTATGCAATTAATGTCACGACCTAAAATCTTACCAAATGGTTATGATGGCACTTAATACATTGGCTAGGTGAACTAGTCACACAAACTGAATAAATGATAGAATGAATAAATATAACAAGATTAATGGAGATTCATAGCATAAAACGTATAAAACAACACCAACAAGTGAAAACAGTATTACAATCCCCAAGAAACGGGTGTCAACCAGTACATGAGCCCTAAGAGTGTCAAAATACAATAGCTTGAATCAATACATCATTGTCTGAAATAAATAACAGTCTCAAAAGAGGAAAAGAAGGTGACTTCGAGGTCTGAGAATGGATAGGCTGCACACCTCGAGTCTCCTAACATCACAACACTCTATTCCTCAGCTCTGCTAGTGCCATCACCTGGATCTGCAAGTAAATATGCGAAAGTGTAATATGAGTACAACCGACCCAATATACTCAGTAAGTATCCAGAGTAACCTCATCGAAGTAGTGTCGAGATTAGTAAATTAATGCATACTGTCATATCCTAAATAGACCATAAATAAGTACAACACAAGAATCTATCACAAATAGTGTATAAGATGATCTAGTACAACTAACAGAAACAATATCATGCTTTTAGATAAATAACGATCAATAGTCACATTAATTCATCGAATCAGCATATAAAGATGATATGCATCATACATCATTATTATAAATGCCAAGTATAAGAGTCTATTATGCCTATGCATAAATAAGACACACTCCAATAACTCACTATCCCAAGTGTCCAACAAATCTGTGCACACAAGACCCAAGGTACAATGGGTGATCCACCTGACTCTGGAGGGACGGATCCAAATCCATGTGCAATACAGACAACTCATGTGCTCATAACAATGTCACTCACATGGATAACTCATGTGCTTTAAACATACCAATCGCACGGACAACTCACGTGCATTAACCATATCAATCACACGGACAACTCACGTGCCTCAACCTCAGTCCATATAAGAGTTTCCATATACAGAATGTATGCATATGTGCCATAAATAATACAAAGGAGATTTGTGGACATGAGAAATACACATACAAAGAGGTAGGCAAGTGGATAGTATGACTACGACTAAAACAAGTAAAACATGATGACAAGAATAACTATTTACGATCAACAAGGCCATAGTGACTTAAGCATGATAAATACATCTCATGTAGTCATACAAAAGAGATAACAAGTCATAAATAGCATATGAAGTCAAATCAAGGCATAAGATAGCCTAAACATCTACCCGGACATGATCATCCCATGTCACTCGTATATACAGTCGCCACCATGCATATATAATGGCCCCAAAACATAGCTAATAATCATATAAGGTCAGTTTCCTAAAGTATATTCCCTCAGGCCAAGCTAGTCAAGATACTTGCTTTTAGAAGCTGAATCAACTCTCCAAAATCGCATTTCCTTTAGAAATCACCTCCAACCAGCTCAAATCTAATCAAACAATACTCAAATAAGTCAAATAAACCCATAAAAACTAACTCCAAACAATAAAGGTTCAATATTTAATTAATTCCCCAAAAAAGATAACAAAAATCAACCCGAGCCCACGTGGACGAAACCCTAATCTAGGGGTAGATCTTGTTTACCCATAACCCCACGAGTCCAAATATGTGTTTAGTTTTCAAATACAAGTCCTAATCGATGCTTTAAAACTCAATTTTCACTCTCTTAAGTTATGGACAAAAGTGGATATTGCAGTATAGTATCGTCCCTAGGTGGATTAGGCAAATCACTTCAAATGTTCCCCGATGAGACGTGAGCCCTAGTGATAATATTTTACGTAAAAGGTTTCAAGTTATCAATGATAGATTATCGATCAATATTAAGGTGAATCTACAATGGATGTATAAAAGTTACAAAGTAAGAGATGAGATTAGTCTGTCATTCTTCAGAAGAACAGTAATGAAGAAGAACTAAAGGACTTAGATTTATACATATAGGATAAGCAGCGATAGAGTAACCTGGAGTTAGGTAGCAGACCTCAGTAATAATAAAGAAAAGTAATTGTTATGGTGTAGTATAACCTACCTAGATGTATTAAAGCTATAAGCATAGATATCCGAGGCTATCCACCAAGATATAGCAATGGTCGTAAGTTTAACAAAGTACTGAGAGAAGAACTTCAGTACACCTATAGATGCCTAGAGGGACAGCTTGTCAAGTTCTGTTTATGTTCCCAAAGTGAGGCCTAGAGATTAGTTAAAAGCTGGAGGAAAAAGGAGAGAAGAGACACATAGGCGCACATACAAGGACAAAGTTGTATAAACTTCATGACAGGAGGTAGCAACAGTTACGAGATTGGAAGAATTCCGACAATAAGTCGTGGTGTGAGAAAGAGGCCTGAAAGGGGGAATGCCCTGGACTTTGAATTTATTCATAGAATAGTTGCCTACATGGCAAGGAGAGTATTAAAGTATTCATAAGAGCTATGAGTTATGAGACTGATAAGCACATCAGTCAACATTCGAGGACGAATGTTCCAAAGGGGGGAATGATTTTACACCCCATGTCTTCGTACGTAAGAGTACATCGTAAGTCAATTGATGTAAGCTCAGAAATAAAATCATCTTTGAAAAGTCTATAAAGTAAGTTAATAATATTACTGTGGAGGTTACAAAACTTTAAGATCATTGATAACAAGTACCAAGAGGGTTGAAAGGCTTACAATCTAAACAAATTGAAGAAAATAAGTTTCGTCGAAAGTCGACAAGTTGGGAATGTTATAACATGTACCTTTGGGGTGATACTAGGATTCTTAAGATGATAAGAAGTCTATGTTATGAGTTATATTATTCGTATGATAGATGTGTATTACGTTTTGAAGTCAAGTGAGTTGTGGAACAAAATTTGGCCAAGGTCATCACAAGTTACATTCATAAATATGCTGAACATTAGGTCAAATATAGCGGCACTTTTCTCCCAATATACTTTTAATTAGGGGATGATCCACATACAAAATTGAAGATATACGAGTCTGGCTTCTAACGCATTAAACCATTTGTCAATACGACATTACAGGAGAGAGATATTTATAGTTTTGCGAGACTGCGGAGACTTCATAGGTGACAAGTAGGTGTGTAACTGAAGCTTTTTGAGAAATACATTTCGTTTGTATATGAGGTCTTTTTGGGACATATTATATACCAAATTGAAGGTCTTGGAATTTAGTTTCCAACTCTCTTAAATATTTGTTCATACGACATCCGGATAAAAAGATATATGCGTCGGAAGATGGGCTAATGCTATGGTGCCAAGCTAGCACCTCTTTGACTTTTCAAAAGTTGAAGCTCTCTTCTAGGGTTTCAAAGAATATTAACAACCCGGGTACGAAATCAAGAAGTGATAACATTAGAACGATCCCTACGATGTAAGTATCGCTATATCGCCTCTCTTTTTCTTTGTAGTTTGAGTTTTGGAAGGTACCTCATAGTTAAGAAAATGTATACTTTTTGTATTTAAGCTTTTAAATATCAAGGAAAGTTGATAAACTCGTTTCCTAATAGTTAGAACTCACGAGACGGTGATCGGAAGCCGTGATTTCAATTTATTTCACTTTTAGTGCACTGTTTTGTAGTCCACTCGTGTTGGCCTATTGTGCTGCTTATTTATGGAGTTTGGAAGCATGAAGTGCGTGGAGAAACTCCACATGTGGTAGGGTGGTAGGCTCGTCGCTCGTCATTGCAATTTTAGGCTAATTGATAACTTGTTGATTGGATGTGTTATGGTATATTTAGGGTCTTTGTTGTATTGAAGGCCCCGAATTGTAGTTGGATTGTTTTTTAGCTGCGGATTGTATTGTGTTTTTATATCGCCTATAGTAGGCTTGAGGGAGCAGTAAAACCAAGGGAAATGTTTCCCGTTTATTTTAGAATTGAGTTATCATTTGAGATACGTGATATACTAGCGCCATTTAAGTAGTACATGTATTTATTTGTTAGAGGGTTGGCGTGCTAGTTTTCATAAGCTTGTTGTTGAGCTGCATTGACGACTTGAGGTATGTTAAGGCTATCCCTTCTTTCCTTTTAGCATGATCCATATGATACAACGAAATGAGCAAACATAGAACTTTCACAAATGGCTATATTCTTAGAAGTACTAGGGTTGCCTATGTTCTTGATTCCCCATATGTCCTACTATTATATCGTCTGTTCACGGGTCTCGGAAAGTACATAAGTGATAAAGTTTATTTTGGAACATTTCAATAGGTTCGTATGATGATTCTGGTCTTAGGAGTGCATCCGGATATGGATTTGGAGGTATGTAGGTCATTTCGGGGTGATTTGGCAAAAGTTGGAAGTTGGAGGTTTTTGGAAGTTTGAGCGGGAGTGAACGTTTTGATATCAGGGTTGGATTTCGATTCTAGAAGCTGGAGTAGGACCATAATGTCAATTATGACTTGTGTGAAAAATTTGAGGTCAATCGGACTTGATTTGATACGTTCCTGTACAAGTTGTAGAATTTGGAAATTTTAAGTTTGATTCGAGGCTCAATTCATGATTTTGATGTTGTTTAACATAATTTAAGGCTTTGACAAAGTTCGTATTGTATTTTGGGATGTGTTGGTATATTTGGTTAAGGTCCCGAGGGCCTCGGGTGGACTCCGGGTGGTCAACGGATCGAGTTTGGACTTGGAAGAATGGCTGAAGCAGTTGTCTTCTGGTGTAACCGCACCTGCAAGGTTTTGGCCGCAGGTGCAGAGCCGTAGAAGCGTCCAAGAGGGGCACAGATGCGGTTTTAATTGGGCAGTTCTGAGACCGTAGATATGGCAATCTCTCCATAGAAGCGGGACCGCACTTGCGGAGTTTTCAGTGGAGAAGTGTGGGCGCATATGCGCATGAGAATTTCCCTTCCGAATCAACTCCGAACTTCTCGAAATTCAATTCCGCAACACGTGCAAGTCATAATACCTGAACTGAACCTACTCAAGGACTGAAACCGCTGAATGACGCGCTAGACCTCAAAATGACTGGTCGGTTCGTTACACGCAAAATGCGTTGTCCATGCATCAAATGCTGTAATGCAATTTCAGGAACACGTGAGCTGGTTAGGTCACATAATGTTCTAGAGTCATAACATATCCGCATGATCTGAATCAACGCAATCTCATTCCTTTCACCTTTTTACCGCATTCTTCCTTTACTATTCCATAGTTACCTCTTCATCTTTGGCATATTTTCACATCTTCACGGACTCTTACTCGCCTTGCAGTAACCCTTTTATACCAAGGATAACTGAATTTCTTACGCACGAGGGTGATACCTAGTGTAACTAGAACACTTAGTCCCTTGAGCTTAACTCTACTCACAGTGCTTGCTTTAGGGAAGCGTCATCCTGAATGAACTTTAAAGGTTATTCTTTTATTGTCCATTCAATTATTGCTGAAACACTATCTCTGAAAGTCTCACGATGCCGACTATTATCAAATCTTCTGATCCCTAATTCATTTTCAGTTTATCTTGTTTACTAGACCATACTAATTTATGTTACTACAAGGGGTCTAACCTATCCTTTTGGTAATCACGTTGGAGTCACCGACTCATTTCTCGAAATGAGGATATGACCTTTATACTCGTTTATTGTCTTAAGGCCTGTCACCTCTTGTCATTTCCTTCAATTGACTATAGACTCTGTCATCGTGTCATATTTTGATTTACCGTTATCACTCATTTATCACATCTTACTCATAATGCTTCATATACTTTCTCCATATTCTCTAGTTAATATTTCTGTCTATCACTTTATTCTGAAAATTTCAACAAAACGTTCTTTCACTTTTAGCTCCCCTTGCTTCATCTCACTGGCTCTTCGAGACGCCTAACATTCTATCTCTTTTGTTTTCTTTTTTTTCTTTTTTTGCACTATCTGGATGTCTCACAAGGAGATCTTTTACCACATTTGCACTATCCTTCGAAAATGTTAGCCAACGATGACAGTCCATTCACCATTTTGGATTACTCTAACCCCAGCTAGATCCTGATATGCCATTCTTCTATTAAACTATATCAGTTAGCTCCCATAGGGCATAACTGATATAGGTGTGGCCAATTGTATATATCTGTGGTACTATTGAAAGTAACTCAGAATGCTTATATTTCTCTGACTGAATTGCAAATACTGGTAATCTTCACCAACTGGGTACCTCGTACCCTTCTTCACCTTGCTTCTTTTACTGTTGAAACTTGTATCTGCCTTCTGATTCTCTTATTGATTTTTTACCATATAGGTGGATATATATATATTCTGAGGTCGTTTACTGAAAAGTCCAACCTTAGTCAATTCTTCTAACTTAAAGTTTTTGAGATGAGAAGTTTCCTTCCGAATCAACTTCGAACTTCCCGAAAGTCACTTCCGACAACACGTGCAAGTCATAATACCTAAAGTGAACCTACTCAAGGACTAAAACCGCTGAATGACATGCTAGAGCTCAAAAAGACCGGTCGGGTCGTTACACGCCAAATACGTTGTCCATGCGTCACATGTTGTAATGCAATTTTAGGAACACGTGAGCTGGTTAGGTTACATTTATATATATAAGGCTTCCATGAACAAGAGGCAGCTACAACCAGAACGCAGCTACGTCTTCAAATCCAGCTCCCGTCGATCACAGCAACATCAACATCCAATATCTGCAGGCATGGTGAATAAGTGCAGTATGGGTACAGCCGACCCTATGTACTCAATAAGTAATAAACCTAACCTTAGGTTGAAAGTTGTGAAGAGCTGGAACAAAGGTCGGGTCCAAAACCAATAGCCAAGAACAGTCCATAACAACGTAAAGCAAGTAACAAAAGAAGTAACTTAGAGATAAAATGCTCAGCTTAATCGTGATTTCTGAAAAAAGTTCTGCCTTTCAAGTGTATCAGTGATAACTCAGGTCGTTTACCGATGTTGCCAAAAATATGAGTAAGTTTGAAAACAGTAATTTTCCCAAAAATCCTTTCAACAATAAATAAGGTATTTCATTTCCTTTCCAGATAGCCAGTGGAAAATGCATCACTATGCCTATATGCCAATATGTGTGAGAAGTCATGAAGGAAGTGATACTGTACAGCATGAGGAAAATACATCTCTATGCTTGTATGTCATGTGTGCATGTCAATGCAATGTATGTCAGTGATAAAATCATATGCATACTCTCAGAGGATCAATTCACTCAGTCCTCACAGTCACTTAGTCCTCCCAGTCACTCAGTCCTCCCAGTCACTCAATCCTCCCAATCGCTCGGCACTCGCACTCGGCATTCGGCACTCGCACTCAGTAAGTACCTGCGCTCACTGGGGGTATATATAGACTCTGGAGGGGCTCCTTCAGCCCAAGCGCTATAACAAGCCAATCATCGCATGAATCAATTAAACATGTTGTGTCCTGCAGCCCGATCCCATCCTAAATCAATATATATATAAAGCCAATATGGCCTGCTGCAGCGTGCAGCCCGATCCCATAAGCATCCCCACCATCAGGCCCTTGGCCTCACTCAGTCATCAATCTCTCCATTCTGTCGGGCTCTCAGTGTCATGAAAAGAATCAGCCTAAAAATAATGATGTGATGTATCAATAAATGGTAACAGAGACTGAGATATGATATGCATATGAATGCGTATGCCTGAGTATGTAAATGCAATGTAAGCAGATAACTCAACAGCTCAATAGCTCTAGTACGTAGAGATTTCATGGTTACAGATAAGATCAGGTAATTACACAGTATCACAGAAGTAATAGAGTTACAATTCACATGGTGCACGCCCACACGCCCATCACCTAGAATGTGCGTCACCTCCAATCAATTCACATAACACGTATAATCAGGGTTCATACCCTCAACTCCAAGATTAGAGATGTTACTTACCTCGAACAAGCCGAATCCAATGTCAAGCAAGCTAAATAATGCTCCAGAAATTCCATTCTATGCGTATCAACTTCCGAACGGCTCGAATCTAGTCACAATTAATTCGATTCAGTCAACACAAATTATAGGAATTAATTCCATATCAAAATACTAATATTCCCACAAAATCCAAAATTACACTCTGGGAACCCGACAAAAGTTACAAAATTCGAAAGCCTATTCAACCACGAGTCTATCCATACCAATATTACCAAATTCTGACATCAACTCGACCCTCAAATCTTCAAATTAAATCAAGAGGGTTTCCAAACTTTTCCAACTTAAATCACCAATTAAATGGTAAAAACAACCATAGATTCGGGTAATTTGACCAATATTGAGTTAAGGACACTTACCCCGTTGTTTTCCTTGAAAATCTCCCAAATATCGCCTCTCCCCGAGCTCCAAATCGCTAAAAAGGAAAATGGGACAAAGTTTCATTTTCAGAATTTAAACTCTCTGCCTAGTCATTTCTTCTATGCGATCGCGGACCAAGTCCCGCGATCGTGAAGCACAACATTTCTACTGCCCAAAATAACCATATGCGATCGCGGTCAAAGTTATGCGATCGCGAAGACCAAAATACAGTGCCCCCAAAACTTCTCTATGCAATCGCACCATAAAACACTCGAACGCGAAGCACGAGCTTCCCAGGCCTACGCGATTGCGGACAGCCCACGCGTTCGTATAGAACAATTCTCGTGAACCCCAGCTGCCTCACCTCCTCTTCGCGAACGCGGCTTGATCCACACGTTCGTGATGCATTCCTTCTTCCGAGCTACACTATTGTGGTTGTCCCCACGCGATCGCATACAACAAAACTCAGCAGCCCCCAATTAATCATATGCGATTGCAGACTTTCTCACGCGACCGTATAGAAGGAAACTAGATACTGATATCAAAACATTTCCAGCAACACTCCAAGTCTAAAAATTCATCCACTAACCATCCAAAAATCAATCGAGGCCCCCGGGACCTCAACCAAATAAACCAACAAGTCCTTAAATATCATACGAACTTAGTTGAAGTCTCAATTCACATCAAACAACACTAAAAACACAAATCACACATAGATTCAAGCCTAATGAAATTTGAAACTTCAAATTTCTACAAACGACGCCAGAACCAATCAAATTATATCCAATTGACCTCAAATTTGCACACAAGTCATAAATGACATAACGGACCTATTCAAATTCCCAGAATCAGATTCCAACCCCGATATCAAAAAGTCAACTCCCCGGTCAAACTTCAAAACTCAAATTTCTATTTTAGCCAATTCAAGCCTAATTTAACTACAGACTTTCAAATAATTTTCCGGACACGCTTCTATGTCCAAAATCACCATACGGAGCTTGTAAATCTTAACCCCGCACATGTAAATCTTAACCCTTTCAAGACTGAACTGCCATCTTGTACATGTAAATCTTAACCCCGCACATGTAAATCTTAACCCTTTCAAGACTGAACTGCCATCTTGTACATGTAAATCTTAACCCCGCACATGTAAATCTTAACCCTTTCAAGACTGAACTGCCATCTTGTACATGTAAATCTTAACCCCGCACATGTAAATCTTAACCCTTTCAAGACTGAACTGCCATCTTGTACATGTAAATCTTAACCCCGCACAACACACCACATCTATCATGCCATCATGTGAAAAAGCACGATAATCTCATTATCAACTCTGAGTCACCAACAAATTACATACCTGGTTAGTTAGAAACCTTTATTTTGCTTCCTTCCAGGAGGAAATCACAATACACAACATGTCCCCCACACCAGTAGAAAAATATTTGGATCGAACCATGATAGAAACCATCAAGAACTCTTCAAAACCCATTTGTACATAACCGAGCTATTAGAGCCGAATCTCCAAATCTCTACCAAGCCACGCAGGTCACCAAAACATTTGTAGAGCCTCACCACATCATAATTACCCAAAATAACCGAGCATACCATTACCATACTGGTCTAGCCTACTACCTCGTTGTCCTATTTTCTTCGAGTTTCTTCTGAATTACCCTCAAGTTGACACTTCTCCTTGTCATTACACTGCGATCCATACCCAAAGCTCACTACAAGACATCCTAACATAAAATCGCATCGCCCTAAGGCCCATAAGTTATTGTATTCTTCTTAAGCACCCCCATAAGTACCACAACTGAAACGCCCACTCTGAAAATACCTTATGTGAATTTAAAATTGTTCTTTTACCTTTCTTATACTGCAATGTAGAATCCATAGTCATACAGAATTATCGTAAGTCCGACACCATTAAATGTAAATCTCAGATTCTATCCATGCACAAATCTGGAAACATTCTCGATTGCTATATATAAATATGGAACTCATGAGAACCTTCTTGGGAGTCACCCACTTTACTCAAATCTAAATCGCATTGTCCAAACGAGCTGAAAGACATGTGCCCTATTAGCACAACAATACTCAAAGAGGTAACCCTACCTTAACACCACTGATCAAATTCATACTTTGTGCGTACTACATCATTCACAAATAACATCTCACTCATCCCATGATTTTCATATACTCATAAAGCGCAATATAACCCATATTTAGGAATTTCAGTACTCGAGTCATCCTCGATCTTAACCTCTGCAAGTCATAACTAATCCATAAGTATGCCTCAGACCAAAACCAATACAACACATAATCGTGCATTTAAATCGTAGATAGCAGACTCCCCCACTTGGCTCAAAGCCATATAACAAAACATCTATTAGCTTTCCATACCCATACACTACTATTGTCATAATCCTTCAGTCAATTAAACAAAAATTCTTCACAAGCTCAGGTAACACACACCATAAAATACCTCAATTCATCTGCTAAGCTTACCTTCATTCTCGTGACAGTCAAGTCAACTTTCTCAACCAGATTCAATTTTAAATCTCAACACACACTCCACTGGTGGAAAAGAAAACCTCCACACAACATCATAATGATTACACATCCGTAGTTTACCCCGCATGTGATAACCCACATACTTAGCTTCAAACTGACATATCATGATAACCCACATACTTAGCTTCAAACTGAGATATCTCTATAACCTTTCACAGCCACAACTACTACGCCATCACTTAATCTTTTTGAGTCCAAACTCATTAACAAGACATGAGAATTTAATTTGTTCCACAATTAAACAACATGAAGGATCCTTCAACAGACAAATTAAGACAGACACCAATTACCCAATGGTCCTTTTTACATCTCAAGAAACTCCTCCCTTTCGCGTTCAAACCATTTGAAGACATTCCACAGTCGCATCATAATCATTATTTATCTATTCGACCGCCCATCAAGCTAAATTGCGTACGAGGTATGTCGGACCATACATAATCATTCAGAGGATCAGTGAGGTGGTGTACAAGCTTGAGCTACCACCTGAGATGTCATTAGTGCACCCGATGTTTCACGTGTCTATATTGAAGAAAGTAGTTAGAGACCCGACACTCATTGTTCTGGTTGAGACTATTGAGGTTAATGAGAAATTGACTTACGAAGAGATTCCAGTTTCTATCATTGATCGGCAAGTCCGAAAGTTGAGGAATAAAGAAATTGCCTCTGTGAAGGTGCTATGGCGAAACCAGCAGGTTGAAGAGGCAACTTGGGAGGCCGAGGAAGAAATGAAGAAAAAGTATCCTTATTTATTTGAATAGCCATGTATTTATAAAGTTGTGTTCTATGAAAATGCTAAGGGTTACCTTCTACGAATTATGTATCTTTTGTACAGTTAATGTTAAGGGTGTTCTGTTTCTGGTAATATATTGCCCATCAGGCCACAGTAGGTGTTGTTATTGTGTTATATTGCATCATTGGATTATATATATGTTTTGAGGATGTTGTTTCTAGGGCTCTCTGACAGGTGGATAGGCCTAGTTACAGGCGAAACTTTGGCAAAAGTTTTGGCAATTTAGGGAGTTAGTCAAATTTGGGGCTGTTGGTGTGTGGTATGAAAACCGAGTTGCACAAGATGCTATAGTTAACCTTGACCCTCATTCGAGGACGAATGATCTTAAATGGGGGAGGATGTAAGGCCCCGTAAATTTTTTCCTAATAACCGGGGTTCGGTGATGCCGGGGTAGGCGTAGAGGTTAATAATAGTAGAAATTCTTCGCAGCTCGCAAGCTTGCTGTGGTTTGGACTTTTTGGATTGAACAGTGCGCTGAGGAGTTGAAGGAAAATATTTTGCAGAAATAGACATTTCTGCAGCCCATTATGCGGTCGCATAATCACTCTGCGGGCCACAAAATGGCCGCAGAGTGAAGCAGCTACTTGGACCATTTTTTATGTAACTTTCGCATCCAATTATGCGACAGCATAACCATTTTCGCGAACAGCACATTTGTCGCACAATTAGCCTTAGGAATCTTTATGGAAGGAGGTTCTGCGGCGCATTATGCGACCACAGAACAGGTCTGCTGGCCGCATAACTACCGCAGACCCAGGCAGAGTTTTTTCAGTTTTTGGCACCAAATTGTGCGGCCGATATGAGGACTGCATATCCATTTTGCGGTCGCATATGCGACCACATACCCTGTTCCGAAGCTTCATTTTTGGGTTTTTAAACCCAACCCTATTTCGTTAAAACATATTCCATAGTCCATTGTTTAACATATTTATGATATTTTTAGAGTGAGAAAGAGCTCTTAGAGTGGGGAAGTAACCTTCAATCTAATATCCAACAATTCTTGCTCAATACTTGAAGATTATCAAGGAAAGTCTTCATCCTAAAGGTAAGATTCTACACCCTAACCCTCAATTTCGAATTTTGTCTAGAATTGGGTAATTAGTAAGATAAGTTTTGGGCATGGGAGTTGTTATCTTGCATGCATGTGTTTTCAAAGAATGTGGGGAGGCTGTGAGATAAAAATGGTAGAGAATGGATTGGGGAATGTTCGAATCATTCACAAAAGGGCCTTAAAAACATTAATGCGCACCTAGTGTTCGATAAAATGCTCAAATGAGCTAGAACCATGATCATCTTCCTAATTTTGGTCCAACTAGTTATATTTATAAAATAGATCAAAGTGCTAAGAATTATGGAATATTTTAAAGTTTAAAGGAAGCTAAATTTAGGTATGTTGGCTAAAACCCCCTTCTTCCTAGAATCGAATCCCACAGTGTTCATGTAATTGGTGTAAGTCCCAAAATGATCATTATAGAATTGTCTATTCCTAATATGTTTGTGTTGAAGGGTGTATGTTCAATATTTATTCTAAATGCTTCATCATATCATCTTGCCATTTGAGGAGGTGTTCAAAATGTGGAATATGTGTTAGAAATGTTAAGACTTCATGTCAAGATCGAATAAAGGTTGTTATGCCAAATTGTATGAAAAGCCTCTATGTGCTTAGGATTCCCAAATTGCTCATATGTATACTAATGCCTTAAATGGTAGGCCTTATTGTTGTTGATGATAATAATGATGTTTGAATGTGGAAAAGGGAAACTGGAATTCTAAAATACGGTAAAGTGCCAAAACAATGACTTTCTAATTGAGGCCACTCGTGCCAATGAATTGAAAAGATATGAAAGAAGTATGAAGTGAGATAGTTGATTGAAAAGTTAATGTCTCGGGTGAGACGGCCTAGCCGATCGGGCCGTGATCAGACGTCATGTCGCACACATGGTGGTAACTGTGCTGGAAATTATAATGAAATTATGGTTATGGTTGATGTCTCAAATGAGACGACCTAGCCGATCGGGTCGAGATCGGACTCCGTGTAAGAATACGGAGGTATTGTGAATTATGATATATCGGTTTTAAAAAGATCACCCAACCTAATAACATAGAAATTGACTTGAGAACTTATGTGATCCTTACTTGATGTTTTAGTATTGTTTGGAGCTCTTATTGAACTCATGACTGTTACCCCCTTGTATTATTATTCATCCTATTGAGATGATGTTTAGTTTTACATACTAGTACTATTCGACAGTAGTAACGTCCCTTTTGCCGGGGGAGCTCCATCTTTAAATGGATGCAGGTGGTTCCATAGCAGGTATTGTTGATCAGTGATAGTGGTACTTCCTCTTTCCGACAGACTTGGTGAGCCCCACTTCATCCCGGGGTCATATATTTTATCTTTTGTTCATATTATTATCACGTTTTGAGGTATAGCCGTGGCCTTGTTGCCGGCACTATGATAACACTCTTTTGTATCTTTTAGAGGCTCTATAGATACTATGTGGGTTGTACATGGGTGCTAGAAAAGTTAAACAGATTGTGTTGTGTTTTGATCTCTTGTTCCACTCGAATCCTAAGAATGTGTGTATCTTGAAACCTAAAAGTGATGTAACCAATGAGACGATTTAGTATTGTACATATGATCTTCCTAGTGTCTAATTAATGAAATCATGTCTTCTCTTGATCATGGATAAGTTGGGTAGAAAGTATCTAACAGGCTTGCTCGACCGGGTTCACTCGGTTGAGCGCCGATCGCGCTCCTCGAGGTTGGGGGCGTGACACTCATTTTGAAAACTTAAACTCTCTGCCCAGTCATTTCTTCTATGCGATTGCAGACCAAGTCCTGCGATCACGAAGCACAATATTTCCACTGCCCAAAATAACCCTATGCGATTGTGGACAAGGTTATGCGATCGCGAAGACCAAAATATACTACCCCCAAAACTTCTCTACGTGACCGCACCATAACACAGGCGAACGCAAAGCACGAGCTTCAAAGGACTAGGCGATCGCGGACAGCCCACGCATTCACATAGAACAATGCTCGCGAACCCCAGCTACCTCACCTCCTCTTCGCGAATGCAACCTGATCCACGCGTCCGTGATGCATTCCTTCTTTCGAGCTACGCGATCGCGGTCATCCCCATACAATCGCATACAACAAAATTCAGTAGCCCCCAATTAACCCTACGCGATCGCAGACCTTCTCACGCGATCGCATAGAAGGAAACCATAGACAATTATTAAAAAATTTCCTGCAACACTCCAAGTCTAAAAATTGATCTGTTAACCATCCGAAACTCACCCGAGGCCCCCGGGACCTCAACCAAATACACCAACAAGTCCTAAAATATCATACGAACTTAGTTGACGTCTCAATTTACATCAAACAATACTAAAAACATGAATCACACATAGATTCAAGCCTAATAAATTTTGTAACTTCCAATTCGTACAAACAACGCCGGAACCTATCAAATCAAGTCTGATTGACCTCAAATTTTGCACACAAGTCATAAATAACATAAAGAACCTATTCAAATTCCCAGAATTGGATTCAGAACTCCCCGGTCAAACTTCCAATTTCTATTTTAGCCATATCAGGCCTTATTTAACTACGGACTTTCAAATAATTTTTCGGACACGCTCCAAAGTCCAAAATCACCATACGTAGCTATTGTAATCATTAAAATTCTATTCCGGGGTCATTTACACATAAGTTAACATCCGGTCAACATTTTCAACTAAGTGTCTCAATTCATTCCAAAACCTCACCAGATCCGAACCAATTACCCCGGCAAGTCACATAATAGTTGTAAAGTACAAATTGAGTAGTAAATGGGGGAACGGGGTTGTAACACTTAAAATAACCGGCCGGGTTGTTACATTTCTGTATTTAAGCTTTTAATATCAAGGAAGGTTGATAAATTTATTTCTTAATAGTTAGAACTCACAGGACGGTAATCGCTAGCCGTGAGTTTGATTTATTTTACTTTTAGTAGATTGTTTTGTAGTCCACTCGTGTTGGCCTATTGTGCTGCTGATTTATGGAGTTTGGAAGGATGAAGGGTGTGGAGAAACGCCACATGTGGTAGGGTGGTAGGCTGGTCTCTCGTCGTTGCAATTTTAGGCTAATTGATAACTTGTTGATTGGGTGTGTTATGGTATATTTGGGATTTTTGTAGTACTAAAGGTCCCGAATTGGGGTTTAGTTGCTGATTGTATTGTGTTTGTATCTCGAATATAGTAGTCTTGAGGGAGCAGTAAAATCAGGGAAAATGATGCCCGTTTTATTTTAGAATCGAGTTATCGTTTGAGGTACATGATATACTAGCGCCATATAAGTTGTACATGTATTTCTTTGTTATAGTATTGGTGCGCTAGTTGTCATAAGCTTGTTGTTGAGTTGCATTCATGACTTGAGGTATGTTAAGGCTATCCCTTCTTTCCTTTTGGCATGATCTATATGATACAACGAAACGAGCAAACGCACAACTTTCACAAATAGCTATATTCTTAGAAGTACTAGGGTTGCCTATGTTTTTGATTCCCCATATATCCTATTATTATATCATCTGTTCACGGGTCTTAGAAAATACATAAGTGATAAAGTTTATTTCGTGATATTAACCAAAGGCATATTGATCTTATGACATCCCGAGAGATCTTTTTAACTTACTTCTTATGCATTGCGTTCATTTATACATGTATATTGACCAATCACCAGATGGCGTTATATACGCTTATATTATATGTATATGGGGTATAGGGAAAGGTTATGGCATTGTATATGTACCACCACCTGATCAGCTGGTATACGTTGATGATTTCACCCTTGTATATGTACCACCACCTGATCAGTTGGTATACGTTGATGATTTCACCCACAGAGGCCGAGATGATATGATAGGATGCCCTCAGAGGCTTGATGATGTTATGTACACATATACTTATGCATGATATGACATTTATATGCATATGCATGACATTATAAATGTTTCATGATTCTCAAAGCTATTCAGACTTATAGGTTTAGTTCTTTACTCCATGTTTCTTTCATGTCTTTTATATACTTCTTTCATGCCTTACATACTCGGTACTTTATTTGTATTGACGTCCCTTTTGCCTGGGGATACTTCTTATCATGCCCGCAGGTCCCGATATACAGGTTGATAGTCCTCCTAGTAGGCTATCAGCTCAGTAGAAGGTGTTGGTGCACTCCACTTGCTCCGGAGTTGCCTATTTGGTCAGTATGTTTTGGACATGTTGTCACGACCCAAAATAGTTACATGTCGTGATGGCGCCTATCTCAATACTAGGCAAGTTGACAATTTCCATAAACCTTAATTTCTTTTAAGTCTGAAAACATAATATTTGAATTCTCATAGAAAATCTCATAAATACAGATATTAATACATTCCCAAAACTCGGTGTCACTGAATATATGAGCATCTAAATGATAACAAAGTCTGACTGATTAAACAATGTCTGAAATTATAGAACAGTACAATAATTGGAAGGAAGAGAGTCAAGGTTAGTAGACGCCAAGCAACTACCTTGATAGTCTCCAACTGTTAACACTCTGAGATCTAACAATCACCGTATCCGGAAACAACTGGATCTGCACACGAGGTGCAGAGTGTAGTATGAGTACAACCAACTCAATAAGTGACAAGACTAACCTTTGGGCTGAAAGTAGTGACTAGCTCAGCACGTACAGTCCAGTATAGAAATAACAGTACAGAAATATAGGCATGCTTTCAAGTTCAACAGTTAAACTCAGTACTGTATATGGCCAATCCAGTCCAGGGAAGATCCATCCCATATAAATATACATCAATTGTCCGTCAGTGACTCAGTACCATATAAGGCCAATCCAGCCAGGGGTAAATTTATCCCCAAATATAGATGACTCAAACAAGATCCATGTCCACGGAAAATTCATCACAATTATAAATAAATAAGGAAAGTCCAAGCCCTGAAAAGTCCATCCCAAACATTTATAAATAAATAAGGCAAGTCCATGCCCTGGGAAGTCCATCCCGAATATAAATCATCTACGCTCACTGTGGGGGGTGCAGACTACGAAGGGGCTCCTTCAGCCCAAGCGTAATATAAAGACGATATGGCTTGCTGTAGGCGGGCAGTCCTGATCCATATTATAATAATAAAGCCGATAAGGCCTATTGCAGCGGGCAGCCCCGATCAATAAAATAATAATATATATATATATATATATATATATATATATATATATATATATA
>AWOL01S0124078.1:59421-77322 GCA_000715115.1 Nicotiana otophora
CATGTACTCAATAAGTAACAAATCTAACCTTAGGTTGAAAGTAGTGACGAGCTTGTACCAATGTCAGAGTCCACACCAATAACCAATAACATCTCATAACATTACAATTTAGAGAACCACAAGTAATAACTCGATAAAAAATTCTCACCTCGTATACAATTCCGGAAAATAAACATTTTTTTCAAGTATAACAGTAAAACGCAAATCTTTTGCCGAAAATCACCGAAAATATGAGTAAGTCTGAAATCTGTGATTTTTCTCAAAAACTTTAACGACGGATAAGAAATTTCATTATCATATGGCATGAAGAAAAATATTTCTCTATGCCTATGTATCAAGTATGCATGTCTAATGCAATGCAGTACAGTGATAAACTCATGTACTCACACTCTTAGAGTACTCAATCTCACTGTCTCACACTTCCACTCATCACGCTCAATATTCAGCACACTCAGTCACTTAGTACTGTATATGCCCAATCCAGCCCAGGGAAGATCAATCCCAAATATATATACATAATAACTTATATTCAGTCACTCAGTACTGTACAGGGCCAATCTAACCCAGGGAACTCCATCCAAAATATAAATAAATACGGAAATTCCATGCCCTAGAAAGTCCATCCCAAATATAAATAAATAAATAAGGCAACTCCATGTCCTGGGAAGTCCATCCCAAACATAAATAAATAAGGAAACTCCATGCCCTAGAAAACCCATCCCAAATATAATGTCATATGCGCTCACTGTGGGGGGTGCAAACTCCGGAGGGGCTCCTTCAGCCCAAGCACTATAATAAGCCAATCCGGCCTGCTACGGTGTGCGGCCCAATCTCATAATAATAAAGCTTATAAGGCCTGTTGTGGCGTGCATCCTTGGTCCATAAATTTTATATATATATATATATATAAAGCCGATATGGCCTGCTGCGGCGCGCAGCTTGATCCCATCAATATCCTCACAATGGATGAACATGACTGAGTATGAAATATTTATTTTTAAACAATTAAATTCAGCAGCAACACAACCGTGTGGGTCCCAAAATATCGGCATGTAGCCTAAACATGATCTTTAATACAAGTCTCAGCTCAATTCCTCTAACACGTGGAGAATATGCGGATACTGACATGATTCTTTAATTTACTACTCCACAGAATTTATTTAAGTCACAGTTTCTATGGTTCACACCCACACACTCGTCACCTAGCATGTGTGTCATCTCCAAACAATTTACATAGCACCAAATTCGGGGATTCATACCCTCAGAACCAAGTTTAGAAATGTTACTTACGTTAAACCGGGTAATTCTTTTACTCCGCTATGCCTTTACCTTGTGAATTGGCCTCCAAACGCCTCAAATCTAGTCACAATTAATTTGATTCAGTCTATATAAATTATAGGAATTAATTCCATATGAAAATACTAATTTTCCAATAAAATCCGAAATTGCACTGAAAAATCGCCTGTGGGGCCCACGTCTTGGAACCTGACAAAATTTACTAAATATGAATGCTCATTCAACCACAAGTCCAACCATACCGAATTTACCAAATTCCGACATCAACTCGACCTTCAAATCTTAATTTCTTATTTTGAAATCCCTAGGCCCAAATCCTCTAATTGCACCTCAACAATACGTAATCTAGTCGAAATACTCAATGATAATCCAATATTATTGACTAACAATGATCACAAGTGACTTGCCTCAAGTTTTAACGTGAATTCTCTATGAAACATCGCCCAAAACTGTGTCTAAAATGTCCAAAATGACAAAAATTTCGGAACCCTCTATTTTTCTACACTGTCCAGAAGTTCCGCTTCTGCGGAACTTTTAACAGCATCTGTGGTGCCGCTTTTGTGTTGAAACAACCGCTTCTACGAATGACTTCACTTTTGCGGACAAGAAGTCCGCTTCTGCGGATTCACTTCTGCGGTGAAGCGTCCGTTTCTGCGACGAGGCCGCCCCTTCCCCTTTTTCGCTTCTGCGATGCATGGGCCGCTTCTGCGGTGGCGCATATGCGAGGCATCGTCCGCTTCTGCGGACATCACACTTTTGCGATGCCAAGATCGTTTCTGCGAGCTCGCACCTGATAGCCAAATTTCGCAGGTGCCCCCGGGACCTCAACCAAATACACCAACAAGTCCTAAAATATCATACGGACTTAGTCGAAACCTCAAATCACATCGAACAATGCTAAAACCATGAATCATACCCCAATTCAAGCCTAAACCTATCAAATCAAGTCCGATTGACCTCAAATTTTGCACACAAGTGATAAATGACATAACTGACCTATTCAAATTCCCAGAATTGGATTCCGACCCCGATATCAAACATTCAGCTCCCCGGTTAAACTTCCAAACTTAAATTTTTATTTTAGCCATTTCAAGCCTAATTTAACTACAGACTTCCAAATAATATTTCGGAGATGTTCCTAAGTCCAAAATTACCATACAGAGCTATTGGAATCATCAAAATTCTATTCTGGGGTCGTTTACACAAAAGTCAATATCCGGTCAACCTTTTCAACTTAAGTTTTCATCTTGGAGACTAAGTGTCTCAATTCATTTCAAAACCTCACCAGGCCCGAGCCAATTACTCTGGCAAGTTACATAGCAGTTGTAAAGCATAAATGGAGCAGTAAATGGGGGAAAAGAACTATAATACTCAAAATGACCGGCCGGGGCATTATATTCTCCCCTCTCTTAAACAAACGTTTGTCCTTGAACGGGTTTAGAATAATACATGGAGCATCAAATAGATGTGAATATTTGCTCTGCATCTCCCGCTCAGTCTCCCAAGTAGCTTCTCCGACGGGCTGGCTTCTCCACTGCACTTTCACTGAAGTTATTTTCTTTGATCTCAACTTTAGAACCTGCTGGTCTAAAATGGCCACTGGCTCCACGTCATAAGTCAAACTACCATCAAACTGCACTGTGCTGAAATCCAAAACATGAGACGGATCTCCGACATATTCCGTAGCATAGATACATGAAACACTGGATGAACACCCGATAGATTAGGCGGCAATGCAAGTTCATAAGCCACCTCTCTAATCTTCTTAAGTATTTCAAAAGGCCCAATATACCTAGGACTAAACTTTCCCTTCTTCCCGAATCTCATAACACCCTTCATAGGTGAAACTCGGAGTAGTACCTTCTCTCCTACCATGTAAGCAAAATCGCGAACCTTCTGGTCAGCAAAACTCTTTTGTCTAGACTACACCGTGCAAAGTCATTCATGAATCAATTTAACATTTTCCAAAGCATCTTGAACTAGATCAGTACCCAATAGCCTAGCCTCACCCGGCTCAAACCAACCCATCGGAGACCGACACTATCTCCCATATAAAGCCTTATACGTAGCCATCTGAATGCTCGATTGGTAGCGATTATTGTAAGCAAACTCCGCTAGTGGCAAAAATAGATCCCAAGAACCCCAAACTCTATAACAAAAGTGCGTAGCATATCTTCCAATAACTGAATAGTGCGCTCGGACTGTCCGTCAATCTGAGAGTGAAATGTTGTACTCAACGGGTACTATGTACCTAATTCTCGTTGCACTACTCTCTAGAACTGTGATGTAAACTGCATGCCCCAATCTGAAATGATTGACACTGCACACCGTGTAGGCGAACAATCTCACGGATATAAATCTCAACCACCCGCTCCGAGGAATAAGTAGTACCAACTGGAATAAAATGCGCGGACTTGGTCAACCGATCTACAATCACCCAAACAACATCAAACTTCCAAACTTAAATTTCTATTTTACATATTTCAAGACTAATTTAACTACGGACTTCCAAATAATTTTCCAGACACGCTTCCAAGTCCAAAATAACCATACAGAGCTATTGGGATTATCAAAATTCTATTCCGGGGTCGTTTACACATAATTCAACATCTGATCAATATTTTCAACTTAAGTTTTCATCTTGGAGACTAAGTGTCTCAATTCATTTCAAAACCTCATCGGGCCCGAACCAATTAACCCGGCAAGTCACATAACAACTGTAAAGTATAAATTGAGCAGTAAATGCGGGAATAGGACTGTAATACTCAAAATGATCGGCCGGGTCATTACACATGTGTAGATTTGTATAGCGCGGTCTTATCCCAGCCTTTATAATGTTTATGTACTCTTAGGGGCTTGTAGACATATGTCATGTATATGGATGATTGTATGGCCTTGTCGGCCTATGTTTTGAGTGTATAAAGGATCTTGTCGATGTTATAGACCCATATGTCACATGTATAAGTTTGTATTCCATGTTGGGTCGTTCTATGTCGAGTATTCTTATATGTTTAATTCTGGTTGTCTCATGACAGCCTTTCCAGCTAATTACCCATAATAGTACGATAAGAAGGATACATTATGTTAGTACTAGGTTGAATTAGGAACAAAGTGCCCATCGCGGCCCTTCGATTTGCGCCGCAACATAGATTATTTACCTCTAAGATAGTAGTAAAATCCCTCTTCAAAATCCCCTCCTCTCATTCTCCAAAACACTAAAACAAATATGAAAAATGGGCAAAATCTCAAAATTTGGACTTGGATTACCCCCTGCCAGCAATACCCTCGCAAACGCAGCCATTGCCTTGCAAACACAGGCTTGCAAACACAGCCATTGCCTCATGTTCGCAAAGCACAAAATTCCACTGCCCAAAAATCCTCCTTCGCAAATGCGACAGGAGCCTCGCGAACGCGAAGGCCATCCGCCTCACCTTTTCGTGAACGCAATCATCTCAATCATGAATGTGAAGTCCAAAGACCTAGCCACTTCGCGAATGCAGCTTCTCCTTCGTCAACGTGAAGGCCTAAACCTCCGGGCCAACTTCATTCTTCCCGAACGCGATCTACTCTCGCATTCGTGTCACAATCCAAATTTTTCTCAAGTTGTAATGGAACCTAATCCAACCAGTTAGGTAAGCCAAACAGTATAAGCTACAACTAAAATGAGAAATCATCAGTGGTAATAAATCAAACTGCAAAAGAATTTAACACAACTATCCTAAAGACTGGCAGTATAACTCTTGAGCCACTAAGATTTTGATTTGACAAAGCTGGTACGAACAATAAATACAATATCTATTTGAAGTTTACATATACGGAAATGAAGTATTAAACTACCATAAATAAGAGGTAGCTTGAATCTGGAACAATGGTGCATATTCAATGCTCGCCTTCGTCTTCCACAACTACTCAGCTCCAGGATCAGCAGGTAAGGTGCTGAAGTGTAGTATGAGTACAACTGACCCCATGTACTCAGTAAGTATCTTGACTAACCTCAGTAAAGTAGTGACGATGTTTTTAAGTCAAAAGATAGTCACTTTGTAACTTATGTAGCTCAGTACATGTATAATACAAAGAAGTATACATATAGGCAGTCACAGTATAACCGGCACCAATAACAAAGGCGTACAACTAGGAAAAAGGTTGTATACAAGCTTTGCTTATTAAACAAATCCAGCAAATAAAACTTGCACGAACTTTGCACGAAAAGAGACATGCACCAAGTAGTGTGTGAAACAAATAGTCCTGCATGGATGTAGAGTGTCTACACATAACAATGATCCAATTCCGAATCAGTTTCAAAATACCATGTTTATGAGTCTATTGTTTCAATGTATGATGATAACTCTCTTTTACATCAATCTGATGCACTACTATCAACACAACAAAACATGAGATATCAACTCAACATAGGTAAATCCATCTTGACAATCAAATCATCAAATAATAACAGATGCAGCAGAATAGCATGTTAGATGCAATGTAAAAACATGTAAAATGCATGACCAAGCATAAAGAATTCACTTGCATAATCAAGAATGCCACCCTTATGCTCTACTCATTGTCAACAAAGAATGCCACCCTTATGCTCTACTCATTGTCAACAAAGAATGCCACCCTTATATTCCACTCATCATCAACAAAGAATGCAACTTTTATACCCCACTCATCATCACATCAATCAAAGTACCACAATCCGCGTGTACAACATCAAGAGAGAAACATTGAGAGGCGGCCCTAGGGGATGGATCCATATCCACACGCTGCATGGTATAAAGCCTCGTAGACTATACATCAAATACCTCGTGCCAAATCAATATCAATATCACAATATCTGCACGACCAAGACCTCTTGCTCAATCAATAACAATATCACAATATCCGCACGACGGAAACCACATCAATAATAATATTATAATATCTGCACGGTAGAAACCTCGTTCCATCACCTCAGTCCATATTCGAGAACCATATGCAGTGATGTATGCATATAAATGAAAGATAAGCATATATGACACATATGGACTGAGAAATAACCATGCATGGATGTGTGCATGTATACAAGGGATGATCCCTAGGCGGAATGTATGTCTATATGTATGTATGACCATGGATCCAACATGTACTATGTCATCCAAATAATCATCATGCTCCAAGTATGAATCGAAAGCCATTTCATACTCTTTAACATGGGTATGGGAACTCAAGTATTCATGCATCAATTTAAGGCATAACACAAGAATAACAAGTACGGGTGTGTGTTCATAATATTCATGTGACTACGTCCAAGGCAAGTATAACAATCTTCTCTAGAATAGTTTATCATGCTCAAAATAAGGTGCCATTATCCTCAACATTAACTCTAGCATGGTTTATTGTGCTCATGTAGTTAATTAATTGAGTAAAACGTATAATCAAGCAGAACATACAACAAACAATGCATAAAGTAATCTAGAATCTACCCCCGAGCATGAAATCCCATGGCACATGTATATACGCTTGTGACCTCATATATACATCACTGCCACATGTAGCAAACAACATCAATTAGTAGGAAAAGTTCCATCAACCAAAGCTAGGCAAGACACTTACCTCATCCGAGCTAGTCAAATGCACCAAAATCGCATTTCCTTAAGAAATCGCCTCTAACCGGCTCAAATCTAGCCAGCCATCAATCAAGGAAGTCAATCAATTCCATAGGAACTAATCTCAATCAATAAAGCCTCGATCTTTAAAGAATTACTCAAAAGTAAACAAAAAATAACCCCAGGCCCGCGTGCTCGAAACCCGGAATCACTACCAAGAACTTCTAAACTTCTAACCAAGCTACCGATTCACTGCTACACACCTCGGATCTCAACCACTCTTCACACACAAGTTTCTTACAATAACACAGACCTATCTCAATTTTTGGAACAATAGTTGGAGTCCAATAACCACAAAGCCAACTATTGATCAAACTTATTTACTCTCCAGTTCTTCAAATTGCCAACTTTCAACAAATATCAAAATCATCTAGGGATATGCAAAACCAAATCGGAATGTACACCCAAGTCCAAAATCATCTACAAACCTATTATATCCCCAAAATCACAAATATGGGGTCGTATTGTCAGAAGTCAAACCTTGGTCAACTCTTCTAATTCCTAGCCTCAAACTAGGAACTAAGTTTTTCAAATCACTCCCGTTGTAACGATCTGACTGGTCATTTTGAGCTTTAACGTTCCGTTCAATGGGTCGAGCTCTTGAGTGGCTTCATATTATGTATTATAACTTGTGTGCATGGTCAGTTTTGATTTTCAAGTGTTTCGGGATTGATTTGGAAGAATATTTTTCATTTGAGAAGCTTAAATTAGAAATGTTGATCGAGGTTTGAGTTTTGTGAAAACGATCCCGAAACAGTATTTTGATGGCTCTGATAGGTTCGTATTGTTATTTTGGACTTGGGCGTGTGCCCGAAACTGATCGGAGGTCCCTAGGTTGACTTGGCTTATTTTTTCAAAAGTTGGCAATTTGAAGGTTTACAAATTCCTTTGGTTTGACTTTATGACTATCGGGTTCGGATTATTATTTTGGGACTTGAAATAGGTCCATTGTGTTACTTGGCTTGTTATGGATAGTCAAGATCTACCCTTGGACTTGGGTTTTGACCGGGTGGGCCCAGTGTTGACTTTTGGGAATTGTGTAAAGATCATAACTTTATTTATTTAAATTGGTTTCTCTTGCATTGTTAGATGATATTAAGTGATCTTGAATAGAATTGGGCCGAGCGGAGGTGAATTTTAAAGAAAAAGCTATTTTTGAGTGTTGATTTGGTCTAGTTGAGGTAAGTAACTTGCCTAACTTTGTATGGGAAAACTACCCCATAGGGATTGGTTTAATTGCACTATTTGAATTACGTGGAAGATGTGTACATGAGGTGATGAGTATGTACACACACTTATATGTGGAAATTGACCGGTTTAGACTCTTAGGTTTCTTATATGCATTTAATTGAAGGTGTCATATCATGTTATATCTTCCATTGTCGAATTTACTCTTACGTGCTTTAATTGAAGTTGATATTACATGTTACCTCTTTTACTATTCAGTTATTCTTATTTGATGTTTTCATTACATATTACCTCTTTCATTGTCGAGTTATTCTTATTTGAAGTTACTTTCATTATCTCATATTGTTGAGTTTATTCTTCTCTTTCATTGTGTTATTGTAATTCTTGTGTTGATTTACTTTTCATACTTTCATGTTATTATTGTTGTTGTTGTACACAGTGTTGTTGAGCCGTGGGCTATGTATGGTTGTGATATTGGTATTGTTGTTATGGTGATGTTGAGGCATATGTGCACGTGTGATGCGAGTTGTCATGTTGTGTAATTGTGTTTTTGGCACATGTGGAATTGTTGAGAGGACTGTCGGGGTGTTTGCACATGAGTTGTTCGTGATATAGTTATTAATGATATTTGCACATGCGGCGAGACAAGGCGGGGTATATATGTTGGGTTTGCGTATGTGGCGAGACAAGGTGGGATAATTATTGATGCGTGTGCGACAAGGCGGGCATTTACTTTATTGTTGCGCACACGACAAGACAAGGCAGGCTATGTCAGGGATGATTTGTGATGGCCTGGGGGCATTGTTATTGATGATATTTGTGTGGTGGGATGACTTTCTTGTGTATGTCATGCATACTATGTCTTTTAATGTGTTGTTTCCATGTGCTACTCGGTGTCACTGATCTTACCCGTTGACTTGAGCTATGATAGTACACTTTCACAAGCATACACAATAACATGCCACCTAAAATAGTTTAGGAGCACGAATCTTGATGTTCAATGATCATGTACATGTATTTTTGTATGCCTACCATTTGTGTGTGGATTGAACTATTGGCACGTGAGTTGTTCGTACGGATATGAGATATTAATACTATTGTCACGTGAGTTGTCCTTGCGAATATGAGATATTAATACTATTGTCATGTAAGTTGTCCGTGCGAATATGAGACATTATTATTATTGGCACATGCGTTGTCCGTGTAGATCCGAGGTATTAATGGTATTGGCATGTGAGTTATCTGTGCGGTTGTGATAGCATCCTAGGAAGCTCAGCTATATTCAAGGATAAGAATGAAGCTTTGGAATCTTAAAGAGGGCCTTTAACAAGATGTCAAGCTAAAGTGTTGCAAAATAAGGTCATTATACTTCAAGTGCAAATTGTTAATTGGGAGGAAGAGCTCAAGGATAAACGATGTGAATTGGCTAGGTGTTACAATTGTTTTATGGCCCAAATCTATGTCCAAAAGAGGAGTATTGGATCCAAAGAGATATCCTTTGAAGAAGGTCCTAATCAGTCCACTTTTGGACCATTTTGACACGTAAAATGTGTCCAAACTTGCAGCCCAATAAGTCCTACATGAAGTCATGTTTTTATTACCTAAAAAGAACTTACTTGATGTTAAAGGCTACAATAGTCGTGCTAGAAGTTGAGTGCAAGTGGGTGCCAAGTTGCTTGCAAATGTCCTTCATGATTTTCAAGATTTCCAAGATTCTATCCGAGATTGGTTTTGGACTTTCAAGATCATATCCTAAGGTAGTTGGACTTTTTGTCCAAAGTAGTTAGAACTTTCTTTCTTTTCCAAGATTTCTAAGATTTCCAAGATTCGTTTTGGACTTTCAAGATCCTATCCTAAGGTAGTTGGACTTTTTGTCCAAAGTATTTAGGACTTTCTTTCTTTGTTTTTGGAATAGAATTTCGCGACTCCCTCTCTATATAAAGGGGTGTCATCTTTGTTTTTAGGGAGACTATGATAGATAATATCAGAAAATATTGTAAGATTTTTCTTGCACTCTTGTGTGTCCACTCTTGGATTTATCCTTCAACCTTCAAGAATCAACTTAAGGTGGTAAGATTAAACCCTTTTCGAAATCTTAGATCACTTCTAGCTGTTCAACAAAGGTGATAAGTTTAGTCTTATTGTTGTTCATGTTATTCTAAAAGGGTTGGGTTTCACAATCTATTTCTTGTTTTTAATTCTCTACCAAAGGCAATTAGTTCTTCGTTAGCTAATTGTTGTTGCTAGGATTCAACTTCAAGAATAGACTTCTTAAATTGAAGAAACTCTTTCTTGAATTCAATCTATCTTTAATTTCTGTATTTTTCGTTTCCCCATTTTCTTTTAGCTTGCGCACGTTCCTTGATTTTCTTGTTTTTCTTTAGTAATTCTTGAATCCCCTATCGTGTTGTTGTCAATTGGTATCAGAGCATAGGCTAATCAAGATTTTAACCTTGATAATCTTGGGTGATTCTTGAGAAAAAAAAAAGATAAAAGAAAAACACAAAAAAAAAGAAAAAAAAAATCAGCCCAAAAAAGTGTAATTGCTCATTATTATTTTCAGATTCAAGTATAATTTAGTTTCCAAGTCAAGAAAGAAACAAGAAGAGGGGATCCTAGTTCTTGAAGATTAAGGTAACTTATTTCCTTATTCTTGTGGGTTTTAGGTTTCTTAAATTCTTTTCTTTTCTTTTTCTTAATAACCAATTCATATTCTTCCTAGGTTTGGTCCTTCGCTTTCTTTTTTTTTTCTTTCTAACTCCACATTTTAATCACTAAGGTTGTGACAAATAAGGTTTATTGATAAATCTAAAGATTAACGATCAAGAGTTGCTTTGAGTGAAAAAGGAAAGAGAGGTGAGAGTATTATAGGAAAAAAGAAAAATTTGAGAGATACATATTTCCTTTAATCTATGTCAAGATGTCTCAAACAGGTAGTTACAGTGGAAGGAGGAGAGCTATGATTCAATGAAAAGTCAAACTTACAATATACCGAATGGAAGGAAGACAATGATAAAGTTATTTTTCAAACAAGAGCTAAAGTGATGTCTGCGACTTATGCCCTTAGAATTGACAAAGAATTTGGCTATAACTTAATTAGCACTTATATGGTTGCGAAATTGAACTTGCCTTGTGTTGAACATATTGAATCCTACATGTTGAAAGGAGTAAAGGTAGATAAAAGAGTGTTATTGCAATTCTCTATTGGAAGGTATGGGGATGTGATTTGGTCATTCCCATGAATAGTTTTCATATCTTGTTGAGAAGGCCATGGTATGTCTAAATAAGTGCTTCATATACTATGGAAAAAAATAGATACTCTTTTGAGGTTAATGGGAAGAAACTCATTCTTGGGCCTTTGACTCCCTCACAAATTTGTGAAGATGAAAAGATTGTTAAAGAGAATATGGAAAAATATGAGAGGGAAAATAATGAGAGGAATAAGGGAGTGCATGTTGACATTCCAAGAGAGGAAAAAGGAGAGGTTGTCTTGAGTGAAATGAGTGGGATGTCAAGTGAGGTAAAGAGTGATCTTGAGAAAAAAGAAAAGAGAGAAGGCAATGAGAAAACAAAAATCTATGGGGTAGAGAGAGAAAAACAATAGGGTTTGAGTGAAGAAAAAGAAAAAAATTTTAGTGAGAGAAAAGAGGCTAAGGGTGATGATAAAGTTAGTCTTGCGATAAAAGCCAAAGAGAGTGTAAGCAGGAAAAAAGTTTCTTTACTTCCTAACCCATTAACTCTTTCTTGTTTTAGTTCTTGTGATTTTGAGAAGCGACGTGTTGAAATACCTTTTGAAAGGGGAGGTGAGGTGCAAGAGATGGTGACAAAGGATTCAATTGCATTCCAACATGAATTTGGCGAAATCTATTCTTGTTGGATGGTGGAAGATAAAATCTTGGTTAATTTCTTTGTTGTTGAACCTTTTGACTATTTTGATCCATATTTACAGTTTTATGACATGGAGTTCTCTAAAGACATTGCTAAATTGGATCCATTGCATAAAAGAATACAAGGTGATGATGTTCCATTGGTAAATAAGTCCAAGTATTGTATGTATAATTGGTTTATTCGATTTCTTGGGCTTTCTAGAACACCTAAGGTATTTTTGGAGAAAATGAACTATACTCTTATTTTGTATATTGGTGACTTTATTATTTTTGTGGATGATGATATTTTAATGCATATCAAGTCATTAACTGTAATATCTAAGTTCAAGTGCAGGAGTAATATGCTTCCTTTTGAAATTGAGTATGACACATATGATTATGTATTCCAACTTTGTGGAAAGAGGAATGAAATTTATGAGAAGAGGCTTGCGAATGAGTTAAATATTTCTTCTTCTCTTATTCAAGTAGCTAATGAGTTTTCATGCTATAAATTGCTAGAATATAATCTTTGTTGTGTGATGGGAAGTCACTCTTCTAGTCATGTTGATTGTGAGCCTGTAAAAGTGTTTGCTACTAGTAAAGAGGCTATACATGATTATTGTGACGCTAGTGATCAAATACTCTTTCATGAGCTTATCTATGACTCTTTCTATGACAGTTTGAGCAAATGTTTAAAATTCGTTGATGTTAGAAATATTATTGGGGGAAAATTATCATCACGAGCTTGAATGTATTGAAACTTTTATTTTGGTAATTATGGATTCTTCTAACCATCTTGAGAATTTATGTGCTTCTTTGAATAGCTTATATGTAGAAGAATCCATGAGATTTGTAATTGATACTTGGCTATATCATAAAAGTGTCTTATTTGATACATGTGGTAGAGATACTTGTTTTAAATGGATGCGTGATCAATCTTTTGTAATTTCTTTGTCATGCACATTTTTTGAATACCTTAAGAGAGGCTTTTATTGGAAAAATCTAAGTAAGCATAAATTTTATTGTGATGATGATGTCCATATGCTTTATAAGGGAGTATATACACCTATTAGGCTTAATTGGGTTAAGTGGACACATGGTCACTATCTTGTTTTGTTCCTACAATTTTTTCAGATTAGTGGATGCCATGTACTAGTGCATCCTAGGAAGCTCAACAATATTCAAGGACAAGAATGAAGCTTTGGAATCTCAAAGAGGGCCTTTAAGAAGATGTCAAGCTAAAGAGTTGCAAAACAAGCTCATTATACTTCAAGTGTAAATAAAGAAGTTGTTAATTGGGAGGAAGAGCTCAAGGATAAAGGATGTGAATTGGCTAGGTGTTACAATTTTTTTATGGCCCAAATTTATGTCCAAGAATATGACTATTGGATCCCAAGAAGATATCCTTTGAAGAAGGTCCTAATCAGTCCACTTTTGGACTATTTTGGCACCTAAAATGTGTCCAAACTTGCAGCTCAATAAGTCCTACATGAAGTCACGCTTTTATAAAATAAAAAGGACTTACTTGATGTCAAAGAAGGGTACAATAGTCGTGCTAGAAGTTGAGTGCAAGTTGGTGCCAAGTTGCTTCCAAATGTGCTTCAAGATTTCCAAGATTCTATCCAAGATTGGTTTTGGACTTTCAAGATCCTATCCTAAGGTAGTTGGACTTTTTGTCCAAAGTAGTTACGACTTTCTTTCTTTTCTAAGATTTCTAAGATTTCCAAGATTGGTTTTGGACTTTCAAAATCCTATCCTAAGGTAGTTGGACTTTTTGTCCAAAGTAGTTAGGACTTTCTTTCTTTGTTTTTGTGGTAGAATTTCATGACTGCCTCTCTATATAAAGGGGCGTCTTCTTTGTTTTTAGGGAGATTATGATAGACAATATCAACAAAAATTATGAGATTTTTCTTGCACTCTTGTGTGTGGCTACTCTTGGATTTATTCTTCAACCTGCAAGAAACAACTTAAGGTGGTAAGTTTAAACCCTTTTCAAAATCTTAGATCACTTCTAGCTATTCAAGAAAGGTGATAAGTTTAGGCTTATTATTGTTCTTGTTATTCTAAACGGGTTGGGTTTCACAATCCGTCTCTTGTTTTAAATTCTCTACCAAAGGCAATTAGTTTTTCGTTAGCTAATTGTTGTTGCTAGGATTCAACTTCAAGAATAGACTTCTTGAATTGAAGAAACTCTTCTTGAATTCAATCTATCTTTAATTTATGTCTTTTTCGTTTTCCTATTTTCTTTTAGCTTCCACACGTTTCTTGATTTTCTTATTTTTCTTTAGTAATTCTTGAATCCCCTATCGTGTTGTTATCAGGTTGTGATTGATAATGTGGGCACAGGAGGCCATGTGATTATGATTCGTGATTTGGGACTCACGATTTGTGATTATGAGGTGTGGTACCTCGGGGTGATTCTTGTGTAAACCTTGTGATAGAACGGTTGATTATTTGGTAGTCTTCTATTTCCCTTAATTGGTTTCATTGGTACTTTAATTGTGTTCTAATTACTTGTTGCACTATCACCTATTTATTCCTTGTTGCTATTTGTTGTCTCTACTTTTCATTGCTAGCGTTATATTGTTATTCTTTCTATGTTTAGCTTTACATTGATATTCGTTCCTCTGTTAGCTTTATATTAATATTTTGCACAGGTTGTTATAAAGTAGGTGTCTTGACTCTAACCTCATCACTACTCCACCGAGGTCAGTCTTGATACTTGCTGGGTACAGCTGTGGTGTACTCATGCTACGCTTCTACACATTTTTGTGCAGATCTTGGTACTTCGGAGCGTGTCGGTCATTAGTTATCTATTGTAGATTCACTATGGAGCATGCCATTGCGTTCGCAGGCCTCGGAGTCACCTTCTGGGGCTTTACTCCATTTCTGTTTTCTTTTATACCAAACAGTGATGTATTTGATATTCTTAGTTACTCTTAGTAGAGCTTATGACTCTGTACTATCGGTTTTGGTATTATTTTATTAAATACTTCACAGGCTAGGGGCCAGGACCTCAAACTCCCGCCGCTCGTACTCTATAACAGCATGTCCATATTGATCAGGATTTGCGTGTTATGCTAGCATAGCCCATTATTCCAGTTCAGCCTAAGGTCAGGCCAGAGGCATCCGTGGTGGAGCAGAAGAGGCTTTGAGAGGTTCGAGAAGTATGACCCTCCTACTTTCAGTGGTGGAGTTACTGAGGCCGCGCATGTTTTTCTTGACAAGTGCCACCGTATTCTCTATACCATGGGCATTGTTGAGGTGAGCGAAGTCATCTTTACTACATTGCAGCTGTCAGGGGAACCATATAGGTGGTGGTAGGCTTATGAGGAGGGTAGGACAATTGATGTAGCTCCACTCACTTGGACTCAATTTTCGAATATATTTTTGAGAGAGTTCATTCCATAGAACCTCAGGGATGCATGGTGTATCGAGTTTGAGCAGTTGCAGTAGGGTAATATGACCATGTCTAAGTACACTATGAGGTTCAGTGAGTTATCTTGTCATGCACATATTTTGGTTTCTATTGTTAGAGAGAGAGTACGCAGATTTATCGAGGGGCTCATTTATGGTCTTAGACTCACTATGGAACGGGAGTTGGAGACCGATACTCCATTTCAACAAGTTGTAAAGATCGCTAGGAGGATCGAGCGAATCCGCTATTTAGAGAGGGAGGACAAGGAGGCTAAGCGGCCTCATGGACTCGGAGGATCTACTGATCCCTATTTTGGACGTAGGGAACATCGTGGTAGAGGTTTTGTGGGTCAACAAGTTCAGTCTTCACTTCAGGTTTCACGTGTTACTTCAGATATCCATGGGTCCTAGAGTATCCATTCAGAACAACTTCCACAGCCACGTCAGCGTAGGATTTTCTTTGAGTGTGGGGATACCAGGCACATTGTGAGGGATTTTCTTAGACTTCTGGAGGGCATCCTATAGGGGAGGCCCAACCCCTTGTTACACTTTTCCTAGTTGGACTGAGGCTCTGCGGCACTAGATGATGTAATTGCATGTATGGTTTCGATTGGTTATAGAGATGCATTAGCATTATTTCGATCTAGTCCCATATATTGGTAAGCTTTATCCTACCTTGCTTCATATATGGTTGTGTTTCGTGATTTATATACTCTATTTATGTGTTCATTCCAGTTGGGGGATTCTATTGTGCTAGTGCATGTCTATCATTCTTGTTTGGTCGCTATTGAGGGTCATGAGGCTTGGGTGGACTTTCTGTTAGTTAATACAGTAGGTTTTGATGTGAGTTCAGAATGGTTTGGCCCCAACTTGTGATATGGGCACTCTACAGGTGTGGGAAGTCTATTACGTGTTGTGACTTTGCTCTATGGGATTTAGTTAGTAGAAGTATTTAGTTGTCAGGATGGTTATCTTACTTGTGATTCCGAGTTTAGGAGGAGAACCTTGTGTTCTTTGTGGATAGGTATGTTTGGGTCGGTCTACATGCCACAGTAGGGTTATGTTAGGATGAGATTCGTTATGGTTATTGCGTGTGTTTTGCTTCTACCTCATAGGATGGATTCGTAGTATGGTAACGATACGGAGTTATACCTGTTGGACTTGTTTGATAGTTCACTCATGTGTTTCTCATTCCATATTCAGTCGTATTCGAGTCATGCTTGTTAGGTTTGGATTGTGATGAATGTGCTCAGGTAGTGTTTGGTGTGTCTTGTTGGTCGGGTGAGTAGTTAGGAGTTTCACATGTTCATACATCATTATTAGTGTTGTGAAGGTTTAGAACAAGGTTCTAGTCTATATGAGGCTATTTACGGGTACCGGGTTTGGTAATAGGCAGTTATTGCGGTCAGAGTTGTTGCTATGGGCATGTGGGTGATGTTTTATGTTGTGGTTATACCTTGTGGACATATGCATGATTTGCTATAGCTAGTTGAGGGTTATCGGCATGATGGAAGGAATGATCTTCGATTGAGATGATCTTATCAGGCTTATGTTGATTGGGGTGACGTGGGGTCATCCGTGTGTATGTGTATGGTGAGTTTATATAGTGATTTGATGGCTTTGGAACGACTCTTGGCACATTCGAGGACGAACGTCTGTTTAAGATAGGGGAAATATAGTGACCCGATCGACCGTTTTGACTTTAGCATTCTATTCAGTAGTTCGAGTTCTTGAGTGGCTTCATATTGGGTATAATGACTTGAGTGTATTGTCGGTTTCAGTTTTCAAGTGTCTCGAGATTGATTTGGAAGAATATTTTTCATTTTACAAGCTTAAATTAGAAATGTTTAACCGAGATTTGACTTTTGTGAAAATGACCCTGGAATAATGTTTTGATGGCTTTGATATATTTGTATTATGATTTTGGACTTGGGCATATACCCAGAATTGAATTTGGAGGTCCCTAGGTTGAATTGGCTTGTTTTTCCAAAAGTTGGTCATTTGAAGGTTTAGAAATTCCTTAGGTTTGACCATGGTTTGACTTTATGGCTATCGAGTTCGGATTTTTGTTTTGGGACTTGGAATAGGTTCGTTTTGTTATTTGGTACTTGTCTGCAAAGTTTGGAGTCATTCCGAGTTGATTTGATAGGAATCCGACACGTGGTTGTGTTTTTAGAAGTTCTTGAGTTTCAATGTATATTTCGTGCGTTTTAATGTCCGATTCGTGGTTTCGGATATTATTTTGGTGTTTTGATCAAGTAAGCGAGTTCGTACGATATTTTTAGACTTGTGTGGATTTTTAGTGTGGAGGCCCGAGGGCTCGGGTGAGTTTCGGACGCGTTTCGGAGTGTTTGAAAGAGTTCCAGTTTGCTGGTTTTTGGACCTGTGCTTCAGGTCTTCCACATGTGAGATTTTGTTCGCATTTGCGATGTCACGCCCCGAACCTAGGAGCGAGACCAGCACCCGGTGCCTCACCTAACCTGGCGTAC
>AWOL01S0124093.1:0-19104 GCA_000715115.1 Nicotiana otophora
CAGCATCGGTTGTAGAATTTTGAAGTTTCAAGTTCTTTAAGTTTGAATTGGAGGGTGATTCATCATTTTAGTGTTGTTTGATGTGATTTGAGGGCTCGACTAAGTTCGTATGGTGTTTGAGTACTTGTTGGTATGTTTGGTTGAGGTCTCGGGGGCCTTGCGTGTGTTTCTGATGCTTAACGAGTCATTTTTTGGACTTACAGAAGTGGCAGATTTCTGGTATTCTGTTGCAGAAAATCCTTCATCGCGTTCGCGAGAGGTGCCTCGCGATCGCGTAGAGCATCTGGGAAAGGCAGCTAAGTTGTTCTTTGCATTCGCGATGTTATTCCCGCGTTCGCGAAGGTATGGGACCTTAAGCCTATGCGTTCACGATATGGTCCTCGCATTTGCGTAGAGGAACGGGGTAGAGGGAGCTTCGCGCATTAAGCCTACGTGTTCGCGAAGGGTTCGTCAGTGAAAGGTACACGTTCGCGAGAGGCCCCTCGCGTTCGCGAAGGAAGAATTTTGGGCCAGTGGAAGATTGTTCATCGCGTTCACGATCGTGATGTCGCGTTGGCGAAGAAGAACACACCTGGGCAGAATTTAAAGTTAAAAATAAGGGTTTGAGTTAATAATACAAATATTTGATTGAGAGCTCGGTAGAAGGCGAACATTGGAGAGATTTTCGGAGGAAGTTTGTGGGTAATGATTCTTAACTCCTTTATGGATATATTCCACTAATCTATGTTTGAATTCATCATTTAATTTTGGATTTGAGGTGAACAATGTGAGAAAACTTGAGAAAAGTTTTTAGGTCGAATTTTGGGGTTTTAATAGAGATTTTGGTATTGGATTTGAGTAATTTAGGTAAGAGTGAACTCGTGAGTTAATAGGTGTTCGTATTTTGTGACTTTTACCCGATTCTGAGATGTGGGTCCTATGAGCGATTTTTGAATAAATATCGAAATTTTTGTTAAAGTGTTGATTTCATTAATTAGATGAGTCTATTATGGTTGTATTTATGATATGTAATTGCTTTTGTCTAGATTTGGGCCATTCAGAGTCGAATATTCGTGGAAAGGGCATTGTGACCAATTGATTGAGCTTGGTTTGAGGTAAGTGGCTTGCCTAACTTTGTGTGGGGAAGTCCCCTTAAGATTTGGAACTATTGTGATATGTGAGTGCCGTGTACGTGAGGTGACGAGTACGTACACGGGCTAGTTGTAGAAAAACCGAATTTTCTTACTGAGAAACAATCGATTTTCCTTTTTATTTTGAGTTACACCATTTTAATGAGTATTAATCTATTTTCATTCTTAATTGAATTATTCCAATATGTGTAGCTATCATGTTTAGTCTAATACAACACGTCTACGTGTCTTAATTGCTTATGTGAACTCTGTGCAGCATGCGTAGTGAATATTTCTGCTTCTTCCTTGACTGGTACTTGGTCTAAATCGTAAGATTTTATGATGTAGTTGTATTTCTATTTTTGCGCTGCATATTTACTTTGGGACTACGGAACGGTATTCCGGGAGATCTCTCTGTACTGCATATTTACTTTGGGCCTATAGAATGGTATTTCGGGAGATCCCCTTGTAAAGCATATTTACTTTGGGACTACAGAACGGTATTATGGGAGATCCCCCTATACTACATATTTACTTTGGGACTATGGAACGGTATTCCAGGAGATTTTCCTGTACTTCATATTTACTTTGGGACTACAGAACGGTATTATGGGAGATCCCCCTATACTACATATTTACTTTGGGACTATGGAACGGTATTCCAGGAGATTTTCCTGTACTTCATATTTACTTTGGGACTATGGAACGATATTCCGGGAGATCCCCCTGTACGATATATTTACTTTGGGACTACAGAACGGTATTCCGGGAGATCCCCTTGCACATTAACATTTGGGACTACGAGACGGTATCTCGGGAGATCCCCTGTTGTGTTTCTGTGTACTGAGCTGTTACCTTCTATGATTTCATTGTCGTTAAATTTCAGCCTTTGGCACTTACTGGGTACCGATTGTAGTGTACGCATGCTACTCTCTACATATGTTTTTAGTGTGCAGATCTAGGTACTCCTTATCAGTCGCACTAGTAGTGAGCCGGGACAACTTTGGAGACTTCATGGTATATCTGCCGCCTCCGCAGACCTCGGAGTCCCCTTCTACTCTTTCTCATGTCCATTATCTTTTGTATTTTTCCTTTGTTAGTCTTTGATGTATAGAGACATTAGATTTATCTTCTGTAGTTTATGATTCACGATGTTCCGGGTTTTGGGATTGTTGTGTATTTTGAATAGTTGGTTGAATTTATATTTTTATTTCATTATTCCGCAAAATGTTAGGCTTACCTAGTTATAGAGACTAGGTGCCGTCACGACGTCACAAGGAGGTGAAAGTGGGTCGTGACAAGTTGGTATTAGAACTCTAGGTTCATAGGTGTCGTGAGTCACAAATCGGTTTATTAGAGTTTCGCGGATCGGTACAGAGACGTCTATACTTATCTTCGGGAGACTATGGAACTACTAGGAAAATGTCACTACTTTGATTCCTTGTCGTGCAAAAATTGTTGACTTCAAAATATTCTAAACTTCTATATTCTATTCTCTCATAGATGGTGACGACACGTACAAGTGGATCTGATGAACAGACACCCGCGTCCTTTTCTAGAGCCGCGAGAGGCCAGCGATGGGGTAGAGGCCGAGGTCGTCCACGTGGTGCAGCCAGAGCACCCACATGAGCTGCTACATTAGGTGGAGGGAAAACACCTGAGGTACCTGCTTCTGCCCCAGCCCTCCAGGAGACTCTAGCCCAGTTTCTGAGCATGTTCAACACCTTAGCTTAGGCTGGATTTATTCCACTTGCTCCTGCCACATCTCAGGTTGGGGGAGGAGCATAGACTCCCATTGTCGGTACTCCAGAGCAACGAGTCCAGGTAGACCAGGTTCCAGAAATTGTACCAATGCAACTAGAAGTTCCAACTCAGCCTGAGGTTAGGGCAATAACTTCTGAGGCAGAGCATCTCAAACTTGAGGGGTACAAGAAGTACCACCCACCTACCTTAAGAAGATTAGCTACATATGATGCTCAGGGATTTATGGAGGAGTGTCATCGTATTCTCCGTACTCTGGGCGTAGCGGAGACGAGTGGGGTTTCTTTTACTACATTCCAACTTAGGGGAGCAACCTATCAGTTGTGGCATGCTTATGAGTTGAGTAGTCCGGCTGAGGCAGCTTCACTTATATGGATTCAGTTTTCAGACATGTTTTTGACAGAGTATGTCCCTTAGAGCCTTAGGAACTCATGGCGCACGTAGTTTGAGTAGCTGCACCAGGGTGCTATGACTGCGTCAGAGTATGCAACCCATTTCAGTAATTTGGCTCGACATGCACCGGCCTTGGTTGCCACAGTTCGAGAGAGGGTTCGGCGGTTTATTGAGGGACTCCACCCCAGTATCCGGATTAGTATGGCCAGGGAGTTAGATATTTCTTATCAGCGGGTTATGAGTATTGCCAGGATATTGAAGGGCATGCTTACCCAGGATAGAGAGGAGATAGAGGCCAAGAGATCTCGAGAGACTGGTTATTATTCTGGAGCTCGCGTCTCAGCAGCTCGCTATATAGGAGTTATGTGGGTCGCCCCATTCATTCAGCTCTTCCAACCGCCAATGGAGTTCCAGCTCCTTCTAGGCCTCAGGAGCCTTATTATGCACCACCCGTATCTAGTGTGCCTCCTACACGGGGTGTTCCTAGCGGCCAGTCCAACAGACCTTGCCCGAGCCAGTCACAGTAGACACACCCTTCCAGAGCTTGTTTTGAGCGTGACAACACTCGCCATATGGTGAGGTATTAGCCCCAGATTTAGGAGGGGTGCACCTCAATAGACTTTCCAGCCAAAGCGTGCTCCACCGGGTCCTTAGGCTATGATTACAGCACCGTCTGCCATCCCACCTACTCAGTCAGCCCGAGGTGGAGGTCAGAGAGGTAGATGTCACCCTAGAGGGGGAGGCCAGGCCAGATATTATGCCTTTCCTGCTCTTACAGAGGTAGTCGCATCTGATTCTGTCATTACATGTATTGTCCCGGTCTGTCATAGAGATGCATCAGTATTATTTGACCCAGGCTCTACTTATTCTTATGTGTCCTCTTATTTTGCCCCATATTTGGGTGTATCTCGGGATTCTTTGAGTTCCCCTATTTATGTGTCTACTCATGTGGGAGATTCTCTTGTTGTGGACCGTGTGTATCGGTCGTGTTTGATTGCTCTTAGTGGTTTTGAGACCAGAGTCGATTTATTGTTGCTCAGCATGGTGTACTTTGATATTATTTTGGTCATGGACTGGTTGTTGCCTCATTATGCTATTCTTGATTGTCACGCTAAACCCGTGACGCTGGCTATGCCAAGTTTACCGTGATTAGAGAAGAGAGGTACCTTAGAGTATACTCCCAGGAGAGTTATTTCTTTTCTTAAAGCTCAACGAATGGTTGATAAGGGGTGTGACGCATATCTAGATTATGTGAGAGACATCAGTATTGATACCCCTACAGTTAAGTCAGTTCCAGTAGTGAGGGACTTTCCATATGTGTTTCCAGCTGATCTTCCCGGGCATGCCTCCCGACAGAGATATTGATTTTGGTATTGATCTGTTGCCAGGCACTCAGCCTATATCTATTCCTCCATATCGTATGGCTCCTCTTGAGTTACAGGAGTTGAAGGAGCAGTTACAGAAATTGCTTGATAAGGGTTTCATTCGGCCCAATATGTCACCTTGAGGTGCTCCTGTCTTATTTGTGAAGAAGAAGGATGGTTCTATGCGGATGTGTATTGATTACCACCAGTTAAACAAAGTCACAGTGAAGAACATGTATCCATTGCCTCGTATTGATGATGTATTTGATCAGTTACAGGGTGTCAGAGTGTTTTCCAATATTGACTTACGTTCAGGATACCATCAGTCGAAGATTCAGGAGCCAAATATCCTGAAGACTGCTTTCAGGACTAGATATGGTCACTATGAGCTTCTTGTTATGTCTTTTGGGTTGACCAATGCCCCAACAACTTTTATGCACTTGATGCATAGTGTGTTCAGGCCTTATCTTGACTCATTCATCATTGTATTTATTGACGACATTCTGGTGTACTCCCATACTCGGGAAGATCATGAGCAGCACCTGAGGACTGCGCTCTAGACTTTGAGAGAAAAGAAGTTATATGAAATATTAACCAAGTGTGAGTTTTGGCTTGACTCAATGTCATTCTTGGGTCATATAGTATCGAGTGAGGGGATCCAGGTGGATCCGAAGAAGATTGAAGCAGTTCAGAGTTGGCCCAGACCATCCTCAGCTACAAAGATTCGGAGTTTTCTGGGTTTGGCGGTGTATTTATGTCGATTTGTAGAGTGTTTCTCATCTATTGCAGCACCTATGACCAGGCTGGCCTAGAAGGGTGCTCCGCTCAGGTGGACAGAGGAGTGTGAGGAGTGATTTCGAAAGCTGAAGACAACCTTGACTACAACCCCAGTATTGGTATTGCCTTCAGGTTCGGGTCTTATACAGTTTATTGTGATCAGTCACGAGTTGGCCTCGACATGGTGTTGATGTAGGACCGTAGGGTGATTTCCTACTCGTCCAGACAACTGAGGGTACATGAAAAGAACTATCCTGTCCACGACCTTGAGCTAGCAGTTATTGTTCATGCCTTGAAGATTTGGAGGCATTATTTGTACGGTGTTCCTTGTGAGATTTACACTGATCACCGGAGTTTACAGCATCTGTTTAAGCAGATGGATCTTAGTTTACGTCAGAGGAGGTGGTTAGAGGTGCTTAAGGATTATGACATCACCATTTTGTACAATCCCGGGAAGGCCAATGTGGTGGCTGATGCTTTGAGTCGTCGGACAGAGTTTGGGGAGTTTAGCATATCTACCAGTAGCATAGAGGCCTTTGGCATTGGATGTTTAGGCCTTATCCAGCCAGTTTGTGAGATTGGATATTTCTGAGCTGAGTCGGGTTTTGGATTATGTGGCCTCTCGGACTTCTCTTTATGATAGTATCAAGGAGCGTCAGTATGATGACCCACATCTACTTGTCCTTAAGGACACGGTCCAGCGCGATAATGCTAAGGAGGTCACTATTGGAGATGATGGTGCATTGAGGATGCAGGGCAGGCTATGTGTTCCCAATGTCGATGGTTTGCGTGAGTTGATTCTCCAGGAGGCTCACAGTTTATGGTACTCTATTCATCCGGGTGTCGCAAAGATATATCAGGACTTGAGACAATATTACTGGTGGAGGAGAATGAATAAAGACATAGTAGAGTATGTGGCTCGATGTCTGAATTGCCAGCAGGTAAAGTATGAGCATCAACGACCAGACGGATTGCTTCATAAGTTAGAGATTCCGGAGTGGAAATGGGAGCAGATCACTATGGATTTCATTGTTTGATTCCCACGGACTCAGCGGAGGTTTGATGCAGTTTGGGTGATTGTGGATAGGCTGACCAAGTTGGCTAATTTCATTCCTGTGTTGACTACCCATTCTTCTGAGCAGTTGGCTAGAATTTATATCCCCGAGATCGTCAGACTTCATGGCGTACCAGTATCTAACATCTCTGACCGAGGTACGCAGTTTACATCACGGTTATGGAGGGCTGTACAACATGAGTTGGGTACTCGGGTTGAGATGAGCACAACATTTTACCCTCAGACGGACGGACAGTCCGAGTGCAATATTCAGATACTGGAGGATATGCTTCATGCTTGTATGATAGATTTTGGATGTTCTTGGGATCAGTTCTTGCCACTTGCAGAGTTTGCCTACAACAAAAGTTATCAATCCAGCATTAAGATGGCACTGTATGAGGCTCTGTATGGTAGGTGGTGTTGGTCCCCAGTGGGATGGTTTCAGCCGGGCGAAGCTAGATTGTTGGGTACAGACTTGGTTTAGGATGCCTTGGAGAAGGTTAAGGTGATTCATGATAGTCTTCACACAGCCCAGTCCAGACAGAAAAGTTATGCGGACCGGCAAGTTCGTGATGTTGCATTCATGGTTGGTGAGCGGGTCTTGCTCCGGGTTTCGCCCATGAAGGGTTTTATGAGGTTCGAAAAGAAGGGCAAGATGAGCCCAAGGTTCATTGGTCCTTTTGAGGTGTTGCGGCGTGTTGGGGAGGTTGCTTATGAGCTTGCCTTACCTCCCAGTCTAGCAAGAGTTCATCCGGTATTTCATGTTTTGATGCTACGTAAGTATCACGATAATCCAGATCACGTGTTGGAATTTAGCTCAGTCCAGTTGGACAAGGATCTATCTTATGTTGAGGAGCCAGTGGCTATTTTAGATAGGCAGGTCAGGAAACTAAGGTCAAAGAACATTTTTTCTGTAAAAGTTCAGTGGAGGGGACAGCCGGTTGAGGAGGCGACTTGGGAGACCGATCAAGATATGAACATCCGTTATCCTCATCTTTTCACCACTTCAGGTATGCCTCTATGCTCGTTCGAGGAAGAACGATTATTTTAAGAGGGGGAGGATGTAACGACCCGGCCGGTCATTTTGAGAGTAATATCCCCGATCCCCTATTTACTGTTTGTCTCGTACCTTTTTATGCTTAGGTGACTTGCCGGGAGGTTTTATTGTTTATTTCGGAGTATTTTGTGACACTTAGTCCCTAAATGGAGGTTTAATCCTTAGGATTTTAACCATAGTCGAAACTGTGTGAAGACGACTCCAGAATGGAATTTCATCGGTTCTGTTAGCTCCGTTGGGTGATTTTGGACTTAGGAGCTTGTCCGGATTGTATTTTAGAGGCGCGTAGCTCATTTAGGCTTGAAATGGCGAAAGTCGAATTTTTGGAGTTTTGGACCGGTAGTTAAAATTTTGAAATCGGGGTCGGGTTCCGATTCTGGAAGTTGAAGTAGGTCCGTAATATTTAATATGACTTATGTGCAAAAATTGGGGTCAATCAGACGTGGTTTGATAGGTTTCGGCATCGGTTGTAGAATTTTAAAGTTTCAAGTTCTATAAGATTGAATTGGAGGGTGATTCGTGATTTTAGCGTTGTTTGATGTGATTTGAGGGCTCAACTAGGTTCGTATGGTATTTCAGGACTTGTTGGTATGTTTGGTTGAGGTCCCGGGGGCTTTGGGTGTGTTTCAGATGCTCAACGGGTCATTTTTTAGACTTAGAGAAGGGGCAGATTTCTGGTGTTTTGTTGCAGAAAAATCCTTCATCCCGTTCGCGAGAGGTGCCTCGCGATCGCGTAGAGCATCTGGGAAAGGAAGTTAAGTTGTTCTTCACGTTCGAGATGTTGTTTCCGCATTTGCGAAGTTTGGGACCTTAAGCCTACGCGTTCGCGATATGGTCCTTGCGTTCGCGTAGAGGAAGAAGGTAGAGGGAGCTTCAGGCATTAAGCCTACGCGTTCGCGAAGAGGTCCCCGCGTTCGCGAAGGGTATGTCAGTGAAAGGTACGCATTCGTGAGAGTCCCCTTGCATTCGCGAAGGAGGAATTTTGGGCCAATGGAAGATTGTTCATCGCGTTCGCTATCGTGATGTCGTGTTCGCGAAGAAGAACGTACCTGGGCAGAATTTAAAGTTCAAAAACGAGGGTTTGAGTTCACAACACAAAAATTTTATTAAGAGCTCGGTAGAAGGCGAAATTTGGACAAATTTTCAGAGGAAGTTTGTGGATAATGATTCCTAACTTCTTTATGGATATATTCCACTAATATATGCTTGCATTCATCATTTAATTTCGGATTTGGGGTGAAAAATATGAGAAAAATTAAGAAAAGTTTTTAGGCCAAATTTTGGAGTTTTGATTGAGATTTTGATATCGGATTTGAGTAATTTAGGTACGAGTAAACTCGTCAGTGAATGAATNCGTATGGCTCCTCTTGAGTTACAGGAGTTGAAGGAGCAGTTACAGAAATTGCTTGATAAGGGTTTCATTCGGCCCAATATGTCACCTTGAGGTGCTCCTGTCTTATTTGTGAAGAAGAAGGATGGTTCTATGCGGATGTGTATTGATTACCACCAGTTAAACAAAGTCACAGTGAAGAACATGTATCCATTGCCTCGTATTGATGATGTATTTGATCAGTTACAGGGTGTCAGAGTGTTTTCCAATATTGACTTACGTTCAGGATACCATCAGTCGAAGATTCAGGAGCCAAATATCCTGAAGACTGCTTTCAGGACTAGATATGGTCACTATGAGCTTCTTGTTATGTCTTTTGGGTTGACCAATGCCCCAACAACTTTTATGCACTTGATGCATAGTGTGTTCAGGCCTTATCTTGACTCATTCATCATTGTATTTATTGACGACATTCTGGTGTACTCCCATNGGATATTGAAGGGCATGCTTACCCAGGATAGAGAGGAGATAGAGGCCAAGAGATCTCGAGAGACTGGTTATTATTCTGGAGCTCGCGTCTCAGCAGCTCGCTATATAGGAGTTATGTGGGTCGCCCCATTCATTCAGCTCTTCCAACCGCCAATGGAGTTCCAGCTCCTTCTAGGCCTCAGGAGCCTTATTATGCACCACCCGTATCTAGTGTGCCTCCTACACGGGGTGTTCCTAGCGGCCAGTCCAACAGACCTTGCCCGAGCCAGTCACAGTAGACACACCCTTCCAGAGCTTGTTTNTATGAAATATTAACCAAGTGTGAGTTTTGGCTTGACTCAATGTCATTCTTGGGTCATATAGTATCGAGTGAGGGGATCCAGGTGGATCCGAAGAAGATTGAAGCAGTTCAGAGTTGGCCCAGACCATCCTCAGCTACAAAGATTCGGAGTTTTCTGGGTTTGGCGGTGTATTTATGTCGATTTGTAGAGTGTTTCTCATCTATTGCAGCACCTATGACCAGGCTGGCCTAGAAGGGTGCTCCGCTCAGGTGGACAGAGGAGTGTGAGGAGTGATTTCGAAAGCTGAAGACAACCTTGACTACAACCCCAGTATTGGTATTGCCTTCAGGTTCGGGTCTTATACAGTTTATTGTGATCAGTCACGAGTTGGCCTCGACATGGTGTTGATGTAGGACCGTAGGGTGATTTCCTACTCGTCCAGACAACTGAGGGTACATGAAAAGAACTATCCTGTCCACGACCTTGAGCTAGCAGTTATTGTTCATGCCTTGAAGATTTGGAGGCATTATTTGTACGGTGTTCCTTGTGAGATTTACACTGATCACCGGAGTTTACAGCATCTGTTTAAGCAGATGGATCTTAGTTTACGTCAGAGGAGGTGGTTAGAGGTGCTTAAGGATTATGACATCACCATTTTGTACAATCCCGGGAAGGCCAATGTGGTGGCTGATGCTTTGAGTCGTCGGACAGAGTTTGGGGAGTTTAGCATATCTACCAGTAGCATAGAGGCCTTTGGCATTGGATGTTTAGGCCTTATCCAGCCAGTTTGTGAGATTGGATATTTCTGAGCTGAGTCGGGTTTTGGATTATGTGGCCTCTCGGACTTCTCTTTATGATAGTATCAAGGAGCGTCAGTATGATGACCCACATCTACTTGTCCTTAAGGACACGGTCCAGCGCGATAATGCTAAGGAGGTCACTATTGGAGATGATGGTGCATTGAGGATGCAGGGCAGGCTATGTGTTCCCAATGTCGATGGTTTGCGTGAGTTGATTCTCCAGGAGGCTCACAGTTTATGGTACTCTATTCATCCGGGTGTCGCAAAGATATATCAGGACTTGAGACAATATTACTGGTGGAGGAGAATGAATAAAGACATAGTAGAGTATGTGGCTCGATGTCTGAATTGCCAGCAGGTAAAGTATGAGCATCAACGACCAGACGGATTGCTTCATAAGTTAGAGATTCCGGAGTGGAAATGGGAGCAGATCACTATGGATTTCATTGTTTGATTCCCACGGACTCAGCGGAGGTTTGATGCAGTTTGGGTGATTGTGGATAGGCTGACCAAGTTGGCTAATTTCATTCCTGTGTTGACTACCCATTCTTCTGAGCAGTTGGCTAGAATTTATATCCCCGAGATCGTCAGACTTCATGGCGTACCAGTATCTAACATCTCTGACCGAGGTACGCAGTTTACATCACGGTTATGGAGGGCTGTACAACATGAGTTGGGTACTCGGGTTGAGATGAGCACAACATTTTACCCTCAGACGGACGGACAGTCCGAGTGCAATATTCAGATACTGGAGGATATGCTTCATGCTTGTATGATAGATTTTGGATGTTCTTGGGATCAGTTCTTGCCACTTGCAGAGTTTGCCTACAACAAAAGTTATCAATCCAGCATTAAGATGGCACTGTATGAGGCTCTGTATGGTAGGTGGTGTTGGTCCCCAGTGGGATGGTTTCAGCCGGGCGAAGCTAGATTGTTGGGTACAGACTTGGTTTAGGATGCCTTGGAGAAGGTTAAGGTGATTCATGATAGTCTTCACACAGCCCAGTCCAGACAGAAAAGTTATGCGGACCGGCAAGTTCGTGATGTTGCATTCATGGTTGGTGAGCGGGTCTTGCTCCGGGTTTCGCCCATGAAGGGTTTTATGAGGTTCGAAAAGAAGGGCAAGATGAGCCCAAGGTTCATTGGTCCTTTTGAGGTGTTGCGGCGTGTTGGGGAGGTTGCTTATGAGCTTGCCTTACCTCCCAGTCTAGCAAGAGTTCATCCGGTATTTCATGTTTTGATGCTACGTAAGTATCACGATAATCCAGATCACGTGTTGGAATTTAGCTCAGTCCAGTTGGACAAGGATCTATCTTATGTTGAGGAGCCAGTGGCTATTTTAGATAGGCAGGTCAGGAAACTAAGGTCAAAGAACATTTTTTCTGTAAAAGTTCAGTGGAGGGGACAGCCGGTTGAGGAGGCGACTTGGGAGACCGATCAAGATATGAACATCCGTTATCCTCATCTTTTCACCACTTCAGGTATGCCTCTATGCTCGTTCGAGGAAGAACGATTATTTTAAGAGGGGGAGGATGTAACGACCCGGCCGGTCATTTTGAGAGTAATATCCCCGATCCCCTATTTACTGTTTGTCTCGTACCTTTTTATGCTTAGGTGACTTGCCGGGAGGTTTTATTGTTTATTTCGGAGTATTTTGTGACACTTAGTCCCTAAATGGAGGTTTAATCCTTAGGATTTTAACCATAGTCGAAACTGTGTGAAGACGACTCCAGAATGGAATTTCATCGGTTCTGTTAGCTCCGTTGGGTGATTTTGGACTTAGGAGCTTGTCCGGATTGTATTTTAGAGGCGCGTAGCTCATTTAGGCTTGAAATGGCGAAAGTCGAATTTTTGGAGTTTTGGACCGGTAGTTAAAATTTTGAAATCGGGGTCGGGTTCCGATTCTGGAAGTTGAAGTAGGTCTGTAATATTTAATATGACTTATGTGCAAAAATTGGGGTCAATCAGACGTGGTTTGATAGGTTTCGGCATCGGTTGTAGAATTTTAAAGTTTCAAGTTCTATAAGATTGAATTGGAGGGTGATTCGTGATTTTAGCGTTGTTTGATGTGATTTGAGGGCTCAACTAGGTTCGTATGGTATTTCAGGACTTGTTGGTATGTTTGGTTGAGGTCCCGGGGGCTTTGGGTGTGTTTCAGATGCTCAACGGGTCATTTTTTAGACTTAGAGAAGGGGCAGATTTCTGGTGTTTTGTTGCAGAAAAATCCTTCATCCCGTTCGCGAGAGGTGCCTCGCGATCGCGTAGAGCATCTGGGAAAGGAAGTTAAGTTGTTCTTCACGTTCGAGATGTTGTTTCCGCATTTGCGAAGTTTGGGACCTTAAGCCTACGCGTTCGCGATATGGTCCTTGCGTTCGCGTAGAGGAAGAAGGTAGAGGGAGCTTCAGGCATTAAGCCTACGCGTTCGCGAAGAGGTCCCCGCGTTCGCGAAGGGTATGTCAGTGAAAGGTACGCATTCGTGAGAGTCCCCTTGCATTCGCGAAGGAGGAATTTTGGGCCAATGGAAGATTGTTCATCGCGTTCGCTATCGTGATGTCGTGTTCGCGAAGAAGAACGTACCTGGGCAGAATTTAAAGTTCAAAAACGAGGGTTTGAGTTCACAACACAAAAATTTTATTAAGAGCTCGGTAGAAGGCGAAATTTGGACAAATTTTCAGAGGAAGTTTGTGGATAATGATTCCTAACTTCTTTATGGATATATTCCACTAATATATGCTTGCATTCATCATTTAATTTCGGATTTGGGGTGAAAAATATGAGAAAAATTAAGAAAAGTTTTTAGGCCAAATTTTGGAGTTTTGATTGAGATTTTGATATCGGATTTGAGTAATTTAGGTACGAGTAAACTCGTCAGTGAATGAATGTTCATATTTTATGACTTTTACCCGATTTCTAGACGTGATCCCCACAGACGATATTTGAATAAATATCGAAAGTTTTGTTAAAGTGTTGATTTCATTAATTAGATGAGTCTATTATGGTTGTATTTATGATGTGTAATTGCTTTTGGCTAAATTTGAGCTTGGTCGAGGTAAGTGGCTTGCCTAACGTTGTGTGGCAGAAATTCCCTTAAGATTTGGAACTAGTGTGATATGTGAGCGCCGTGTACGTGAGGTGACGAGTACCTACACGGGCTAATTGTGGAAAAATACGATTTTCTTACTGAGCAACAACATGTTTTCCTTTTTATTTTGAGTTACACCATTTTAATGAGTATTAATCTATTTTCATTCTTAATTGAGTTATTCCAATATGTGTAGCTATCATGTTTAGTCTAATACAACATGTCTACGTGTTTTAATTGCTTATGTGAACTCTGTGCAACAAGCTTAGTGAATTTTCCTGCTTCTTCCTTGACTGGTACTTGGTCTAAATCATAAGATTTCATGATGTAGTTGTATTTCTATATTTGTGCTGCATATTTACTTTGGCACTACAGAACGGTATTCCGGGAGATCCCCCTGTATTGCATATTTACTTTGGGACTACAGAACGGTATTCCGGGAGATCCCCCTGTATTGCATATTTACTTTGGGACTACAGAACGGTTTTTCGGGAGATCCTCATGTACTGCATATTTACTTTGGGACTACGGAACGGTATTCCGGGAGATCCCCGTGTACTGCATATTTACTTTGGGACTACGGAACGGTATTCCGGGAGATTCCCCTTTACTGTATATTTACTTTGGGACTACAGAACGGTATTCCGGGAGATCCCCGTGTACTGCATATTTACTTTGGAACAATGGAACGGTATTCCGGGAGATCCCCCTGCACATTTATGTTTGGGACTACGAGACGGTATCTCGGAAGATCCCCTATTGTGGTTTTGTGTACTGAGCTGTTACCTTCTATAATTTCATTGTTGTTAAATTTTAGCCTTTATTTTATTGCGGTGTTGCACTCTAGTAGGGCCCTGACCTGACCTCATCACTTCTCGACCGAGGTTAGGCTTGACACTTACTAGGTATCGATTGTGGTGTACTCATGCTACTCTATGCACATGTTTTTCGTGTGCAGATCGAGGTACTCCTTATCAGCCGCACTAGTAATGAGCCGGGACAGCCTTGGAGACTTCAAGGTATATCTGCCGCGTCCGGAAACCTCGGAGTCCCCTTTTACTCTTTCTCATGTCCATTATCTTTTGTATTTTTCCTTTGTTAGACTCTAATGTATAGAGACACTACATTTTTCTTCTGTAATTTGTAATTCACGATGTTCCGGGTTTTGGGATTGTTGTGTATTTTTGAATAGTTGGTTGAATTTATATTTTTATTTCATTATTTCGCAAAAATGTTAGGCTTACCTAGTTGTGGAGACTAGGTGTCGTGACAACGTCACAAGGAGGGGAAATTGGGTCGTGAGATTAGTAGGATCAATAATCATCATTGTCAGGAACTACACTTTTTTCTTAACTTTTATTTAGTAACAAAAATATAAATTTTAATTTAATAAATAAAATTTAAAATTTTTATATACTCATTGAGACAGGGTACACGTGCATCGCGCGTACCCTAATAATAGTACTACGTTAAAAGCACGAAACCCCTTAGCGAAATGTCGTTGGTTTTTTTTACCTTTTAAAATAGATTTCACACTAAACAAAATTATGATTTTAAATTATGTTCCTAATAATTTGTTATCAGTTAAATATTTATTTATTAGATTTTTCCTTATTGAACTAGGTAAGAGATCTTAATATATGGTATTATTAATTCCACTTCAATTAAGGTTCTCCAAACGTACATGTTGACATCATGACTCAAAGTAGTCTCCTTTTGATTTTGGTATCATACTTAAACATTCGTTGGCTTTGAATTTTTAAACTAATAAAGCGGTTAAGAAAATAATTAAAATTTAAAATTTCTTATAATAAAATGATGCATGATCTTTTATACGTTAAAATAGATTTTGTATTGAACAAAATATAATAATTATTTTTCTAATATTAGGAATTTAAAATTAACTTAAAATTTTCAAGTAAACTATTATATCAGTTTTTATCTTTTAACCATACAGTTATTATCGGATAAAAATATAATTATAATTAATCATTATTATAAATACAGTTAAACATTTTAAAACTTGGGATGAGATAATATTACGAATTTGAATCAGTAAAAATATTTTCTTTAATATTGAAAATAAATAATCAAGTTTTTGAACTTAACAAACAAATATCTTTGAATCAACAAAATAGTTAAAAATCCAATTTAAATTTTCTCAAATTCAACATATAAGTAAAATTAATTTTCAAGTTTATAAAACACTTAGGATACAAAAATATCCAGAGGAAAAGCATTGGGGTGAAAACTATTGTAAACAAATAGAGTAAAATCGGTTATATAATATCAAGAGTCAAATTGATATAAACATAAATTTAAAGCAATAAGGATAAACGAGTAGAAGATAAAATGAATTCTAAATGGATTGTCATTAAGTTTTCCCCACATAAATTCTCAGAAAATAAGATAAGGCATATGGGGACTTCTAATTAGGGGACATAGTTTTTTTTTTTCTTTTTGAGTTACCAAAATTTGATCAGCATTCTTAGTTTTTAGAAATTTATACCTTTTTATTTAATTTTTATTTCATAAATAAAACACATTGTAATATTCATGTAATTCTTAAAACATTATGCACCCATTAATATGAGGTACACGCGCAACGCGCGTATCCTACGTGTCACGACCCAGTTTGCACTATAGGCAGTGATGACGCCCAATGTCGGCGCTAGGCAAGCCAACGGTGAACTACCCATTTAAATTCTCATTTTAATATTTTTAAAGTCTTTGATTTTTATTTAATATGAAAATAAATAGTAAGTGAGCGTATTAAGGTAAAGCATAAACTAAACGAGAAAGTAAGATAATGAATAAATAATCAAAATCCATGAGTGTCTACTAGAATTTCCAAAATCTGGCTTCACAAGTGCCCGAGCATCTAGTAGAATATACAAAACTCTCTAAGAACTATTGTCGAAAAACAATAGACATAAATGATAAAACATAACAAGAGAAGGCCCCGGGTGCTGCAGAACGGAGCATGAGAATCAACTCACCACTAAGCCTCTGGGTAATGCGGATACACACCCGGACGAACTCCAGATGCACTTGTCTCAGAACCTGCACAATATGTGCAGAAGTGTCGTGTGAGTACGTAAACAATGTATAACCAGTAAGTATCTAGTCTAACCTCGAAGAAGCAGTGACGAGGGGTCGACTTCGACACTTACTAGTGCGCAATATACATAATATACAATATTATTTAATATACATAATATACATAATATACAATATTATTTAATAGGCATGAAATACAACATCAATGATGGAATAAGAGGCAATAATTAGATGATCATTTAACAAGATAGCAATTAAAAGTCCCCAAATATCACATGCTAATCTCAAAAAGTAAGGGCTCAACATGCATTCATAAATCCTCAAGTCATGAAAGAAATATCAAGTATAATCGGACAGCGAGTGACAACACACAGGAGTTATGCCCAGATCGTAGGGCCCGATCCATAATAATCGTGTATATAAACTACTGAAGTAATACGCCCCAATCCATGGATGCATCCCATACTATATAAAAATATTGATGAGGTGTTCAGTCTGATCCACAGGAATAGAAAAACTATCCGGATTACGAATTGTGCATTTACTACTTCAAGGTAAGCCTATAAAAGAATATAACTTCCATCAATAATTAAGCATTCTGTCAAATCTCTAAGTAATGAAGATCGATTTAATATAATCTTTAACCAAGTTTTTCTTATTAATACAAGCAATTAAACTAGCAGGTTGAGTTGAAATAGTGCATGCAATAGCATAATAAAGGCATATGTCTACTCGGACATAACATGAATTTGAGCTACGCACAGACTCTTGCCACTTCGTGCATATGTAGCACCCACAATTAGTAGAAAATAACAACTTAAACACCTATGGGGGTTAATTCCCTCTTAGAAAGTTAGGCAAGAGACTTACCTCATTTCCAAGTCCACTTTCCGGTCCACAAATTATTCTAAGAATATCAAGTCGGTGCCGAACAATACGAAGCTAGCCAAAGGTTGTACAAACTAATCAATAATTGCCCAAAAGTTCATAATTAACTATTAGAGTAATTACCCAATCCAGTTTGGAATATTCCTAAAATTCATCCCCGGGACCACATGCCAGGATTCCAGAAATATNGTATCAAGTCGGTGCCGAACAATACGAAGCATGCCAAAGGTTGTACAAACTAATCAATAATTGCCCAAAAGTTCATAATTAACTATTAGAGTAATTAAACAATCCAGTTTGGAATATTCCTAAAATTCATCCCCGGGACCACATGCCAGGATTCCAGAAATATTTGTAAATAATTGTTACCCATAACCTCACGAACACAAATATATAATTTCTACTCACTTCCATAACCATTTTCGCGATTTAATTCCATTTTTATCAAAACCTAGGTTTTTCAACAAGATATTAAAATTTCTACAATTTAAGTTCATATTAATATCTACCCATAATCTAGGTATTAAACTCACATTAGGTATAATGCACTTACCTCAAGATGCTAGGTGCAAATCCTTCTTTAAAAAGCTCCAAAATCGGCCAACAAATGAGGGAAGTGAACAAAATGGCCGAAATCCCGATTTTTATTAAGTCACTGCCCAGGTCTGCCTTCTTCGCGATCGCGAACAAGCCCTCGCGATCGTGAAGGCAAAACTCACGAATCCAGGAAAGGTCTTCTTCGCAATCACGAGAATACACTACGCGATGCACTGAGTCGCCCTCTCATCGCAAACACGTGCCTCAACTCGCGAATGCGAAAGGCAACTGGGTTCCCCAGGCCCAGGCCCATGTTTTCTATGCGAACGCGAAAGACACTGGTCCCAAGCCTCCGCGAACGTGACCCCTACTTCACGAACGTGAAGAAAAACATCACCCAGTCCCCAAATCCTTCATCGCAAATGCGAGGGTCCTTCCGCATTCACGAAGAAGGAAACCAGAACAACACACCAATAATTTTGGACTTAGCTCCGGGCGGTCCAAAATGCACCCGAGCCCCCGGGACCCTGTACAAATGCACCAACAAGTTAATAACCATTATACGGACCTGATCGAACTCTCGGAACATGTAAAACAATGACGAAACTAAGAATCACACCCAAAAACTAAATTAAATCAACTTATGAACTTCAAACTTCTCAACTAGCTCCGAACGCGCCGAATCATAGTTAGACTATTCGGAATGACACCAAATTTTGCGTACAAGTCATATATTACCATATGGAACTATTCCCAGTCTCAGAATCCCAAATGAACCTCGATAAATCCAAAGTCTACTCCAAATCAAATTTAAAGAACTAGAAAATTTTCAATGAACCAACTTCCAACATTAAGTGCCGAAATGCTCCTGGATCACCCGAAATCTGATTCGGGCACACGGCCAAGTCCAAAATCATCATACAAACCTATTGGAACCATCAAATCTCAGTTCCGAGATCATTTTCTCAAAACATTGACTCAAGTCAAACTTGGCCATCATATGCACCTATTAAGGAACTAAGTATTCCGATTTCAACTTGAACCCTTCCAAACCTAAACCAACCATCCCCGTAAGTTACAAAATAGTAAAATCATATAAGGGAAGTCTTAATTAGGGGAACA
>AWOL01S0124108.1:7084-17896 GCA_000715115.1 Nicotiana otophora
CTCCCTATTGAACCCTCTCTCTCTCACTCTAGAAGTATCAGGAAATGAGCTCAAAATAGACCTAAGGGGTGTTTTAACGGAATAGGGGTCGGGTTTTAATTTAAGAAAAATGGTGCTCCGACACAGGTCTGCGGTCGCATATGCGGCCCCATAATGGTTATGCGGTCCGCAAAGTGACCGCAGAAATGGCCCTTAGGGGCCTAAACTTTTGGCTCAGGTATGCGATCAGTATGCGGTCCATATACTTGTTCTGCAGTCGCATAATGCACTGCAGAACTCCCTCCGCAGAAACCCAAGAGGAATTATGCGACCGATATGCGGTCCGCATATTGATTATGCGGTCGCATAATCGACCGCAAAACTGATCTCAAATTGGCCAAACTTACTGCTTCACTCTGCGGCCATTATGCGGTCCGCAGAGTGATTATGCAGCCGTATAATGGGCCACAGAAATGCGTTCTTCTGCAAAACATTTTCCTCTCAGTCCGTACGGTACTGTTCAATCCAAAAAGTCGGTACCGCGGAGAGCTTGCGAGGAATTTCTACTATAGTAACGCATGAATCTATCTTGGCACCACGAAAACCTGAGTATTTTGGTTAAAAATTTTACGGGTCCTTATACCGACGATCTCCGTTGTATGGCCGGTATCGATCCTTTCTTGACCTTGGTTCTTGATCGGTATCCCTTTTAAAACCGGAACCGAAACCCAACTAATCGTCTTCGACCCTTATTTTAGATTGATACTGATTGTGCATATCGACCCAAGTAATAGCTGGGTATTCAATTAGGTTATGTTTCAGCCGCCGTGAAGCCATCGAGCTTCGTTCGTTCAGACCTTGAGTGAAAGCTTGAACAGCCCAATCGTCTGTGACCGGTGGCAGATCTATTCATTCCATTTGGAAATGAGATACAAATTATCTTAGTATCTCGTTATCCTTTTGTCTTACCTTGAATAGGTCTGACTTCTGGGTCTCGACTTTTATGGCCCTGGCATGTGCTTTTTTGCGAAACAATCTACAAGCATAGCAAAAGAATCAATAGATCTAGATGGTAAATTATGATACCATATCATTGCCCCCTTCGACAGGGTTTCACCAAATTTTTTCAATAATACAGATTCGATCTCATCATCCTCTAGATCGTTCCCTTTATTAGCGCATGTGTAAGAGGTGACATGTTCGTTGGGGTCGGTCATCCCATTATACTTAGGAATTTCGGATGTGCGAAACTTCTTTGCGATTGGTTTAGGAGCCGCGCTCGGGGGGAAAGACTTCTGTACGATGTTTTTGGAATCTAAGCCTTTCAATATCGGGGGTGCCCCTGGGATCTGATCAAACCTGGAGTTGTACGTTTCCACCTTTTTGTTGTTTTCTTCGATCCTCTTTTCTCCTGATTCTATTCGTTTTGTTAGTTCTCCGAACATCTTAACAATTTCGGGATCGGTCCTCGATTCTTGCTCATTTGACCTTGCTACACCTAGCTTCGTTCTGTGGGTGATTTCTTGGGGTGGACTGGGCTCTGGTCTGCTCGGTACCTGTGTTTGACTCTGCAACTGAGTTATCGCTACCTGTTAAGCTTGCAACATTTCAAAAATCATACGCAAGCTCATTTCGTTTTTCTCCACGTCATGGGTGTCTCGAGGTGCATATCGAGTACCACCCTGAATGCTATTTTCGGGCTCAGAACGTTGGTTTTCCTTAATAGATACATACGAATTGACGTCTAATGGTACTTTGACTCGGGCCCCAACGGCATCGATAAGTGGTCTTTCAGCCCTGGTTGTCAAGTTGTTATTTTCTCCTTGAAGGCCAGCTTCGTTGTCGATAGGTAAAGCCATTAATTGAGAGTTCGTTGTTGCTAATTTGAAATCAAAGACACTTTCAACAACAAGTATAAGAGGGTGCGTTTAGCAGATTCATACCAAATAACCACTGCTATCCTTAGCCCCATGGTGGGCGCCAAACTGTTTACCTGAAAAACGGATAGAGTTAAATTTGTACGTAGTTCTAAGGGTATGTAGTATAACTTGACACAAATCGTAAGAATGAATAGAAATATCGAATGATAACTGTAGAGAATGAAAAATAAGCAAAGTTGGGAAGAAGATGATTTTCAGATTTAGCAAGATGAATCAATTTATCAAGTTAAAGAAGGATAATTCTTCAACATATGGGAGTATAATATTTCAGTTACAATGTATGCAAAACTTGATGCTTACAGAAATAATAATCATCTCCTTTATAGTGGAGGGATCCTACTTTGGATATAATTAAAAATACGTAGTGGGAGACCCATGATAAATCAGTTTTTTCATAATTTCTGTCAGGATTCTCTCCTCTAGTGGGATTGCAACGGCTCTTGTCTATGAGCTTGATATTGACTCGAGCTTGGTATCGACTCGAGCTCTCGATCTTGACTCGAGCTCTCGATCTTGACTCGAGCTCGATTCTGACCCCGCTCCTTGTATTGATTCGGGTCAGTGTTGGTCGGTCTCTGCCTCATAAGCTCGATAACTACACTTTGCATCATAGTTTGATTTGGATTCGAGCTCGATAATGATATCAAGCTCGAAATTGATCGGTCCCTAGGGCTCGAAGCTTGGTGACCTGACTTCGGACCTCAACCTGATTATGAAGGTGTTTCTCCGACCCAATGCATTACCATTTTGACCAGTTCGTATGAAGGAATTACCAGTTTTTACCGTATACACATTTATTCCATTTTTTTCTTCGAATGTGTAGTCGATGTTCAATAACTTGTCCGAATATGAATTATTTTGTCATTACTTGTTCAGATTTGGTAATAGGTTTCTTGTTTTCTTCTAAGTTTGTCTTCTTACTTTTCTGTATAACACGATAACCTTTGAAAAAAGAATTGTGTCCAATCTATAAACAAACCACCTAAGACTCTTAGGCAACATGAACTCGTGAATGAGGATCACCAATAAGGCTAGTGATGACAGAAATATGGTGTAACAACCCGACCGGTCATTTTAAGTATTTTCGTTCCGTTCAGCTATTTGAAGTCTTGAGTAGGTTCGTATGATGTATTACGACTTGTTTGAATCGTCAGTCTTGGTTTCCAAGTGATTCAGAAGTGATTTGGAAGAATGAATTTCATGTTTGAAGCTTTAAGTTGGAAGAGTTGACCAAGTTTGACTTTTGTGTATTTGACCCCAGATCAGAGTTTTGATGTTCTGTCGGGTCCGGATGGAGATTTTGGAATCGGGCGTATTCCCGGATTTACATTTGAATATTTCTAGAAGGTTTCGACACTAATTTGCGAAAGTTGGAAATTTGAAAGTTTGGAATGTTCATAAGTTTGACCGAGAGTTGACTTTGATGATATCTGATTTAGATTGTGGTTCTGGGGAATAGGAATAGCTTTTTAAGTCATTTGGTACTTGTGTGCAAAATTTGAGTTCATTTCGAATTGATTTGATATGGTTCGGCACGAGTTTTGAAAGTTGAAAGTTCAAAAGTTCATTAAGTACGATTTGAGGCGTGATTCGTGGTTTTGATGTTATTATGCGTGATTTGAGGCCTCGAGTAATTTTGTATTATATTATGGGACATGTTGGTATATTTGGACGGGGTCCCGAGGGGGCTCGGGTGAGTTTCGGACGTAGTTTGGATCATTTCGAATGGTTTTGCATTGCTGGTTTTCTATTGTTACCTATTACTTGTTGTGTTCTTCGCGATCGCGAAGGTCTAGCCGCGATCGGGAAAGGTGTGTTGGTCTGTTGTGAACTTGCTCTTCGCGTTCGCGTAGGGATGGGGCTAGTCTTCATTGCGTTCGCATCTGCTTCCATGCGTTCGCGTAGTGTTATGGGCTGAGCTGGACAGGAGGCTGGTTTCCTCTTCGCGTTCGCAGGGCTATTGCTGCGATTGCATAAAGTAATCCTAGGGCAGTGCATTTTTCTTCTTTGTGATCGCAATGGTATTTCCGCAATCGCAATTCATTAATTCGTCCAGTGAATATAAAGTACTCTATTTCGGAAGGTTTCGACCATTTTTGCATATTTGGAGCTATGGAGCTCGGATTGAGACGACGTTTGAAGCGATTTTCACCACATGAATTGGGGTAAGTGTTCTCTACTCAGTTTTGATTATATTTCATGAATCTATTATCGTTTTGGCATTTGGTTGATGATTTCAAAGAGAAAGTTGGGGGGTTTTACTCTAAGATTTCATAAAGTGAATTTTCGCGTTTTGAGCATCGATTCGAAGTCGGATTTGAGTGAAACTAGTATGGTTGGACTCGTAATTGAATGAGTTGTCAGATTTTATGAGTTTTATCAGGTTCCGAGGTGCGAGCCTGGGTTTGACTTTTTGGTTGACTTTGGGCTTTTGATTAAAGATTTGATCTTTATCGATCGGGTTTATTTCCTTTGGCATTATTTGATATTCTTAAGTTGCTTTTAGCTAGTTTCGAGCCGTTCGGAGATCGGTATGCATGGGATGGCATTTTTTATTATCATTTAGCTTGCTCAGTATTGGATTCGGCTTGTTCAAGGTAAATAACACTTCTAAACTTGGTGTTGAGGGTATGAATCCCTGAATATACGTGTTATGTATTTGGTGTTTAGGTGACGCACATGTTAGGCGACGGGCGTGTGGGCGTGCACCGTGTGAATTATGACACGGATGATTCTGTGATACTGTGTAGTTACCTAAGCTTGTGTTTATCCATGAAATTCATACGTGCTAGAGTAATTCAGTTGTGATCCATGTTAGAAACCATGTTTAGGCTATATGCTTATTCTGTTGGGACCCACTGAGGTCATATGTGCTGTTGAGTTATTTGCTTAAATTGTAGTTACATACCTAGTTATAGTCATTCATTTGCATATCATATCTCAGTCTCTGTTATCATTTCTTGTCACAATATGTTATTATTGTTTGGGGCGATTGGCATGAGATTTGTGAGCCCGAAAGACTAGAGAGATTGATGACTGAGTTGGGACCCGAGAGCCGTGTTGTGAGTGAGATATGTGGCTCGGATTGTACGTCGCAACAAACCTTATGGCTATATGTGGATCAGGTTGCATGCCGCAACAGACCTTATAGCTATATGTGGATCGGGTTGCACGCCAAAACAGGCCTTATGACTATATGCGGATCGGGTTGCACGTCACAACAGCCTTATTGCTATATGTGGATCGGGCTGCACGTCGCAGCAGGTACCGTACATTGCTGAGAGGCTGAGTGTGCTGAGTGATTGAGTATGATGAGTGGGAGTGGGAGACAGTGATATTGAGTACTCTTAGAGTGTGAGTATATGAGTTCATCGCTCTGATGCATTGCACTGACAAGTATATTTGACATACAGATATAGAGATGTATTTTCTCATATTACATGGTATTGTGACATTTATGACTTCACATGCACATTTACATGTAGGCATAGAGATGTACTTACCTCATGCTATCTGAGATTTAAATATTTTACATGTTGTTGAAAGTCTTTGGAAAATATCACAGTTTTCCGATATAATCATATTTTGGTGATTTCGGTGAAAGATTTGGTTTTACTATTATATTTAAAAAGCATGCCTATTTTTCCATAACTGTGGACGAGCTGAGCATCATATCCTTGAGTTACTTCTTGTACTATTTTTATTATGATGTTATAAGTTATTGTTGGCTATTGTTGTTGGACTCTAACTGTTGGCCAAGCTCGTCACTGCTTTCAATCTAAGATTAGGTTTGTTACTTATTGAGTACATGGGGTTGGTTGTACTCATACTACACTTCTGCACCTTGCGTGCAGATTTTGGATGTTGATGTTGTTGTGTATGGCAGGAGCTGGCATTGGAGACGTACCTGCGTTCCAGTCATAGCTGCCTCTCGTTCTTAGTAGCTTTAGAATTATTAATCTGTTCATGTATATTTACAACAGATGATCAATTTATTTCATACCAGATTTGTAAAATCTAAATCTTAGAAGCTCATGATTTGTACTACCAGTCTTTGGGATTTTGTATAAAAGCTCAGTTATTTCATCATTTATTTTCTCAGTTAAATCTCTTTTCATTCGGATTATTGCTATTTGACTTACCTAGTGGGTTGGGTTAGGTGACATCACCACTAATTAGTTAAATTTTGGATCGTGACAAATAAATATTCCGGTGAAAGTGGAAAAGGACACTTGGAGGGTTGGGCTCGTTTTTCCACATCCTTTTTAGAGGTTGACCTTTCAGAAAGAGAGGATTTGTGTTTTGGGTTGTGAAAAACAGTTATAAGATGCTCGGACTATGTCAAAAGATGGGGACCTAGTCAAAGCTGTTCTTTCTAAAGTTACTGCGAATTTTAACCTATATGTTTTTTACCCATCTTAATCATATTATCAATTAATATTTATAGAGAAATTTACTAATATTACCTAACAAATGACCTTATTGGATAAATATTTTTTATATTATCAGTACATAGAAATTAAACTCTTCCTAAGTTAATTCAAAACAGTTGTACCTGAGACGTAGAATGATAGTGTTAGGTCCGACACAGCAACCTTCACTACTTTGGTGTTAGAAACATAGTTTGTACACATACTAACATCATTTGCATGAATCGTGACAAATAGAATTACGTTGTAACATTTAGAAACAGTTTAGTTACCAGAAGCAACAGGAGGAGCACTAGAAGCATCTTTTAATTTGGGTTGTACTGTTATGCCTGTGATCACGCCAGTTTATGATATTTAGCCTGTGATTACGACAGGATGGAAGCACGTTGAATTGGTCGTGCTTGCGTGTAGATATGGATCCATCTCCCTAGGGTCACCCTCTCATGTTTCTCTCTTGATGGTATACACGCAGTTATTGAGGAAAACTGATCAGTGATTTAGTACGCGATGATAGGCTAGAAATACGAGTTTTTGGCTATTTTGCACCTATTATTTGGTTGCTACACTTTAACTGTGTTTGAGCTAAATTATCGATAATTTATACTCATTACGTGTTTTCTGTTGTATAGGTTGAGAATCCAAGCTAAAATACATCTTTGGAGCTTAATTAGATAAATAAAACTTTGAAGTTTGATAGTTAAGTCGGGATTGAATTCGGGGTCGAAAATCTGAGTATATATATGAAAAAGCGAGAAAAAATGTTCAAAGCCAAGATTTGCACTAACACGACCGTGTTCAAGGGTGTGTGGTATTTCAGTGACTTGGCAAATTGCATCAAGAAGGGCAGTCTCAAAAATTTGTTCACTTACACGTGATGTTGGACTTTGTGTACACCAAGGTTGCTGCCTATTTAATTGTTAGGCACAATTGTGCACTTCTCTGAAAAGTGCCACTAATGCGGCGTCCCGTGCGTAGCGCTGGGCGACGGGACAAAATAAGTGTCCTTTTATCTAAAATAAAAATATATTTTGACTGAATTATTTTTAATTAAAATTTATTTGTTGTTAACTTGACACATTAAGATATGTAAATAAGGGCAAGTTTTGGAAAAATAAAGTTAATTCCTTCTCGATTATATAAAAGGACACTTATTTTGGACAAAACTAAAAGCCAAAAAAATTACTTATTATGGACCGGAGAGAGTAGTAGACAAGGTTATTTTTTCACTTTAAAATAGATTTGAACAATTAGAGGCATATGAAAATATTTTTGGTTTTATATTTAGCGATAAAAACTGAGATCACTAGTTGATGAAAATTTGAAAAAATATTGCCTTCATCTTTAATGCTCCTTAAATCATAATAATCAACCCGATATTGATAGTTTAGATTTATTTTCTGAATCAAAAAATTAAGAAAAATAGTACAATTAGAAGATAACAATTTAATTGATATACTCAATCAAATAAAAAGGTTTGATTATTTTTCAAATGCCTATATTACTTATAGAATAATGTTATTAACTCCCATTACCGTTGCTTCAGTGGGAAAAAATATTACAAAATTAAAATTGATAAAACCTTATGTAAGGNCCTTCCATTGAAGGATTATATTTGTAAAACATTAATATGGGAATTTGAAAACGAAGACTCCCTTGATCATCTATATCAGAAAGATGTTTTCTCTCACGAGGTGTTGTTGTTGCTGGAATTACAAATTCTGGCTTTTGCAGCCTCATTGATATCACTAATGGTCTTGAATTTGACATAGTTTTGTTTCTGAATTGAGGTTTGCATTAATTCATAGTACGCCTTTGGGTTTGGATTTATAGAAGTGTGTAAATGATCAATATCAGCCACAAGAATGTCATGGATATTATAACATATTACTTCTTCCGTTTCAATAAGCAAAATATGTCATCTAAATTGAAACAGAAAGAGTAGTATTATTTCTTGTGAAAGTGGATAATTTAGTGGTATTATTATTTGTTTCTCCAAATATAGGTAATTTGTGTTTTGTTAGCCTGTTATTATTTGTTACTTTGTAATTATCCGAATTTACTTGATAGCTTGTTTTTATAATAATTTGACTAAAATTTCTCATCCCGCTAGTTGGTATGATTTAATATATATAGTCTCGTTACTTTCCTGAAAAATGAGGTGAAATAACATATTTTCTTATGGCAGAGGTTTAATTCAATAATCAGTACAAGTAAATAAGATATCATTAATATATCAGCCTGTGCCGCGTCAGCTATGATAATCGCATGTAACTCATTTATTCCATTTTTTTTCTTCTTATGTGTAGTCGATGTTAATTATTTTGTCATTACTTGTTATGATTTGGTAATTCGTCTCTTGTTTTCTTCTAAGTTTGTCTTCTTGCTATGCTGTATATCACAACAAACTTTGAAAAGGATTGTGTCCAATCTATAAACAAACCACCTAAGACTCCTAGGCAACACCACCAATAAGGCTAGTGATGACGGAAATATGGATGTTCTGGTGAAAGTGGAAAAGGAAACTTGGAGGGTTGGGCTTTTGTTTTTGGTCTCAAGCAGAAAAGGGCCAATGGAGAATTGGTTTTAGTAGTTAAATGGGCTGGGCTGGTTTTTCCTCATCCTTTTTTTAGAGGTTGACCTTAGAAAGAGAGGATTTGTGTTTTGGGGTTGTGGAAAACAGTTACCAGATCCTCAGACTATGTCAAGAGACAGGGAGCTAGTCAAGGCTGTTGTGAATTTTAACCCGAGTGGGGCCCGTCTATAAAGCAGGTAAAGTAACTGCTTTAGGCCCTACATATGTGGAGGCCCCATTTTTTTTTTTACACCTATTATGCTATATAGAAGATTTTAAAAAAAAGTTATGTGAAGTGAAAAAAATTGATTTCTTTATTTAACAAATAAAGAGATGAAAGATTTGCAACTACATTGATTTCTGCCAAGCAAATTGCATTTGAAATTAATATCGAAGCCGAATTTCATAAGAAACGTGTAATATATAGGAAGAAACAATTTGAGGAGAATGTTAATAGTGAAATCTCAAAATCTCTCGAAGTGTCCTTTAGAGTTGATTACTTTTTATACATACGCCCTCTAGTCCATAATTAATGACTTTTTAATCTTTGATGTGCCCCTTAAGAAAATACTGACTCCTAGAACAAAAATGTATTTTGACTGAATTATCCTTAATTAAAATTTATATGTTGTTAACTTGACACATTAAGATATGTAAATAAGGGCAAGTTTTGGAAAAATAAAGTTAATTCTTTCTTGATTATATAAAAGGACACTTATTTTGGACCAAAATAAAAGCCCAAACAATTACTTATTATGGACCGGAGAGAGCAGTAGATAAGGTTATTTTTTTCACTTTAAAATAGATTTGAACAATTAGAGGCATATGAAAATATTTTTGGTTTTATATTTAGCGATAAAAACTGAGATCACTAGTTGATGAAAATTTGAAACAATATTGCCTTCATCTTTAATGCTCCTTAAATCATAATAATCAACCCGATATTGATAGTTTAGATTTATTTTCTGAATCAAAAAATTAAGAAAAATAGTACAATTAGAAGATAACAATTTAATTGATATACTCAATCAAATAAAAAGGTTTGATTATTTTTCAAATGCCTATATTACTTATAGAATAATGTTATTAACTCCCATTACCGTTGCTTCAGTGGGAAAAAATATTACAAAATTAAAATTGATAAAACCTTATGTAAGGTCCCGTAAAATATTTGCTAAAAACCCGGATTCCGTGATGCCAAAGTAGGCGTAGAGGTTAATAGTAGTAGAAATTCTTCGCGGCGAGCTTGCTCGCCGCGGTTCTGACTTTTTGGATTGAACAGTGCGCTGGGGAGTTGAAGGAAAACGTTGGGCAGAAATACGCATTTCTGCGGCCCATTCTGCGGCCGCAGAACTACTTTGCGGACCGCAGACTGGTCGTAGAGTGAGGCAGATTTCTGGGCATTTTTTATGCCCAATTTCGCGGCCATTATGCGACGGCATAACTATTTCGCGGGCCGTATTCTGGTCGCATATCCTGCATTGGGATTTTTCGAAGGGAGGTTCTGCGGTGCACTATGCAACCACAGAACCATTCTGTGGTATATTATGCGATTGCAGAACAGGTTTGCGGGCCGCATAGTGACTGCAAACCAGGTCAGTTTTTTTTCAGTTTTGGCACCCAATTTCGCGATCATTTTGCGGATCGCATAACCATTATGCGGTCGCATATGCGACCGCAGAACCCGTTCCGGAACTTCATTTTTGGTATTTTTAAACCCGACCCAATTCCGTTAAAACACACCTCATAGACTATTTTGAGCACATTTTTAATATTTTAGAGTGAGAGGGAGAGTTCTTAGAGTGTGGGAGCAATCTTTAACCATTACCCATAAATTCTTGCTCAATCATTGAGGATTAACAAAGGATGTCTTCACCCTAAAGGTAAGAAT
>AWOL01S0124113.1:0-10079 GCA_000715115.1 Nicotiana otophora
AGGCTTTTAGCCTCATTCTTAATCGTTCAAGGAAGGATGGGTTCAAAAGAGGGAATTATTTCATAAAGGAGTAAAGGTTTGTAATGTGGTAGCCAAATAAAAGGTTAAAGGCTCAACGGGGTAACTAGGATAATTGATGTACCAGGGGGGGTCAATTTGGTCAAAATTATCTAGCAATCACAAAGAGAGCCTAAGATCATTTCAGCACCCAATCATTAACCTCAGAGTTGCATTAAGAAACCAACCGGGTAAGTTCTAGACATCACAAGTTAAGCATATGCATTATTTATACAAATCTTCACTCACTCACAACGCATGAACTGTTTGACTCAACATAATTTCATCCCTCAAGTGAATGCAAGGCAACTCAAAGCTTCATCACATGATATTTGAGATTCTGAGTAAGCATAAAGTCAAAGAGCGAGCCTCGAGTTCACAAGAATGACTAACCGTTTATTTACAAAATTAGAAGGGTGCAATTTATTCAAAATAATAACTTATCACATGCTTGAAGCTAGAACAACAACACCAAACAAGTCAAAACATTTTGTGCTACCACCATAGTTATACTATTACACCCTTGGAAAAGAACCCGACGAAGAAAAACCAAGGGGAATTCATTGCTATCTACAAATCTACACTATTAAAGGAAAGAGTTTATATACAAGTTTCACACAAAAATTTGACTACCCCACCCCCAACCAAAAAGCATGCATTGTCCCCAATGCATTGAGAAAGTAAGATCAAACTTTAGGGGCTTCNACAAATTTTAGGGGCTTCCTGGGGCGCACTAGGCGCTAGGAGGGGCAGGAACATCCGGGGTAGCTGTGGGGTCAGATGCTGGCACTACGGAAACAACAGGTGGAACCTCAGACTGTGTGGTGGTGTTTGAGGCCGGAATAGGAAGCTCCACCTACTGTGAAGCTGTGTTTAGACCTGGGAGCTGCTAGCCTTACCCAGTGATGGCTGCGTGGACTTGGCGACCATGTCTGCAATGAAATGTGCAATTGTTGTCTGCACATCTACTTCCTCTTCACCCTGTGTATCTGTGGAGACAACAATGTGTTTGCCTTTGTTGTCTTGTTGATCTTCATTCTCCTCAAGCAATGCCTCCTTATCAGTCTCCTCCTCCTCAGTGTCTCCCTCATCAGTCTCCCCCTCAAACCCTCCGGATTCCTCTTTTGAATGAGTGTCAATGTGCACAATGAAATTCGAAGCTTTTGAAGCCTCAGTACCATGGGCCTCCGGAGCTGTCATGAGGTTCGTGAAATCAAGGTCCAGGCTCGGAATGTGGGAGGTACTAGTGCCCTTCCTCCGGAAGAAGGGAGGTCAAATCAAACTCCAAATTTTGCATCTTGTGCAACTCTGATTTCAACTCAGCAACATCCTTTTGGAGTTGAGGCATATCCCCAGCTTCGCCTCGCTCGACCCTCTCTAGACGCACTTCAAAGTGCTTGAGTCGATCTTCATAGGATTGATGTTATTTTTGAAGAACGCTCACTGACGTTTGAATAGGGGCCAATGCTTGCCGGATGAGAGCTGGAAGTTCTTTGGCCAGTCTATCTACTTTGGCATTGGCATTTTGTGCCAGTAGATCAAGCTTCGAGAGAGCAGGCAGGGAAGCAGGTGGCTGTGTAGTGGTAGGTCTGGGAATGGATGTAGAGGTGGCTGGTGCAAAAGGAGTGTCAGGCATTGAGGGGGCAACAGATGCTGCTGAATCTGATGGAGCAATGAGTGAAGTCTCTGGTGGGTTGTCTATCACCTTTTTTGCGGCATCACTAATCCAGGTTATGTCAATATCTTGAACAGCCTTTTCGATGCGATCATTTTTGGGGATATAAGGCACTTCCCCAGCTTTTCACAAAGAACTGATCAAATATGGGAAGGGGAGTGATGTTTCTTTTTGATTCGCTCTCATTCTAATCTCCCGGAATATAATTTCTCCCACATTAACTTTGATGCTTGTCATGATGCATGCAATGAGGATTGCCTTCTTGATGCTTATGTTGGTTTCATTTCTAGTAGGCATTAGATGAGAGCAGACAAAACTGTGCCAATACTGGCCTTCCTGAGTGAGATCCTCCTTGTGAATCTTTTGGCGCGGAGCTATCCAGGAGGGAGTTCCTTTGGATATGACGAAAGCAACCCAAGCATGCTCGGATTCCTTATTGGCAAGTTTTGCATCATATTCAGACATTCTTGACGACCAATCCTCAAAATATATGTCGTTGATTGACATGGCATCATAGAGTAATTGGACCCCTCAAACTTGGACAGACTGTAAGAATACACAGTTCCACTTCTGCTCAGCATTCCTGGAGGTAGCATAAGTAGCATAGAATTCCCTAACGAGTGTCTCATTATACTCTCTCGGGACTTGAGTGAAGAACTCTCATTGCCTCTTTTTAATATTTTCAAGCACATGAGGGTAATGTTCTTTTAAACCATTCAGGCCTAGATTCTTCTCTTCAATGATTTGTCTCTTTGCTAAGCCATGTTTGTATAGGTTCCAAGAGCCGGGAACCCCAAACCGAAGATCTTTACCACTTTTCTGACGTGTTTCATCATGGAGATCAACGAATGGCATAAGATCAGTATATGCCACCTCCTCTTCAGACTGGGAGGAGTGCTCAGATGTTCTTCTGGTTGTTTCAGGGCTTAGGCATTTGGATTGTTGTACTTGTTGGCTCAGGGCAGCAACCCGTTTGTTTCCTCGAGCGGGAGGTGATCGCAATGTGAGAGACTTCTTTGGTGCCATTCCAGTCAATGAATCAATGGGTGAGTAGTTGATATAGCATGGGAAACATACTGAGAGAGTATAAAGGAAGCAAGAAGCATTTGTGATGAGTTATGCGGGGCGCATAACAACTTATGCGACCGTAGATTGGTCACGTTTTACTCACCAGATGTGGCAAATTACCTGCCTCAGTCTGCGGCAGTTTCACGTCCGCGAAATGATTCTGCGATCGCGAACCCAACCGCAAAAGTTCTTCTTAAAAAGATACCTAGGGCACCAAAATGCGACGACTCTTCGGACTGCAAATCAGTTATGCGGACCGCAAAGATCGTCATCCTTAGTCAAAAGGTCAACCCACTCAACTTATAGAGCTTCTAACACCCACATTCAGACATTTCACACCTATGACATAGACAATTTCCCAACCCCTATTCTTTACTCCTATTATGTGGATTAAATCTTTAGAACCCAGTTTACCCCCAGCATCAATTTTCCCCCAAACAATGATTTTCGAATCAATTATGCACACATTGATACCCAGAGCAAGGGATTGAGAAGAAGGGGGAAAGGAGATGCAAACACATGATCTTCTTCAGCGTGATTAAGCAAGAGAGGGAGGAAATTTACATACCAGATATCTGAGCAGTTGAAGCACTCGTCCTTAGATACGAACCATGTGAGCTCTTTCTTCGCAATTCCTTGTTTTTTTTGTGATTTTGTGTTGTTAACTCGATGTTTTTGGTCTTTGTCTTGTTCTTCTCTTTTTCTTTTTTTTATCTCTTTTATGTTGTGCGGTGCTTCTGTGTGTAAGAGTGAGGGTGTCAACTTAAATGTGGAGGGGATAGGGTTTAATACCTGGGAGTTCTGCGGTTGAAAAGTAGATCGCATAATACATTATGCGGTCGCATATGTGTTATGCGATGAGTTAGTAACTGCTTGGCTAAATCCACTTCGCGATGCATTTTGCGGTCACATAATCGTTATGCGGTCCATAGAAATAGAAATCTCACCGCATTTGTGAGGGCCAAAATTGCATTTTCTTTTGAGTGTGTCTGCGACCACTATGCGGTCTGCAAAGCCATTATGCGACCGCTTAGTTTCCCACAGACCACAGGTCCTGCTTTCCTTCATTCTTCTCAGTCCGTGCACCCTGTTTCATTGTATTTTTGGCTACCTGCATTCTAACACACACATCAAACTGCTCAACACTAACAACTAAACCTACAAAAATTAAAATCTAACAAAAGAATATTACCACACATGGGTTGCCTCCCAAGAAGCGCTTGATTTAACGTCGCGGCACGACGATGTTGACCCCATTTGGGCTAATCAGTGGTGGGGGCTGGTGTAGGACTATCCTTGAGTGCGAATTGTTCTACCAAGTACCTTTCTTATGTGGTTCCGAGGTAATGCTTGAATCATTGGCCATTTACTTTGAACGTTTGAGTCACGTCCTCCGACTCCAATTCAATAGCACCATAGGGGGACATATTCACAACTTTGAATGGGTCAAACCATTTAGATTTGCGTTTGCCCGAAATAACTTGAGTCTGTAGTTGAAGAGTAAGACCAAGTCACCGGATTTGAATTCCCGCTTCAAAATCTTCTTGTCATAAACAAACTTCATTCTTTCCTTATACATGGCTGCACTCTCATAGGCATGAGGACAGAATTCTTCCATCTCGTTGAGTTGTGTTATTCTTAGGTTAGCAGCTTCGGCCCAGGCAAGATTCAACTTTTTCAATGCCCGCATGGCTTTGTGTTCAAGCTCCACTGGCAAGTGACACACCTTACCAAAAACCAACCGGTATGGTGAGGTGCCAATGGGAGTCTTAAATGTTGTGCGATATTCCCACAATGCATCATCTAGCTTCCTTGACCAATCAGTCTTGTTTGCATTAACAACCTTTGCTAGGATGTTTTTGATCTCCCTGTTAGAAACTTCAACCTGGCCACTCGACTGAGGATGATAAGGGGTGACCACTTTGTGCTTGACTTCATACTTTTCGAGTAGCCCGGTGAAGGCCTTGTTGCAAAAGTGAGAACCACCATCACTAAGGATGGCCCTGGGGTGCCAAACCGTGTAAATATGTTCTTCTTCAAGAAAGCGGTCACACTCTTTGCCTCATTGTTAGGCAAGGCGATTATCACGACCCATTTGGAGACATAGTCCACTGCCACCAAGATATATGTCATGCCATAAGAGCTCACGAAGGGACCCATGAAGTCTATCCCCCACACATCAAAGATCTCGACCTCCATTACAAAGTTCATAGGCATCTCATGTCTTCTAGAAATTGCCCCTTGTCTTTGACATTGATCATATGCCTTGACCATTTAATTTGCGTCTTGGTAGATCGATGGCCAATAGTAGCCACATTCAAGCACTTATGCCGTGGTACGGTTTCCACCGTGATGGCCCCCAACTGGGGAGTCATGACATGCTTTGAGAATTTGCATTACCTCATCTTCCGGAATACAACGCCGAATAATGTTATTGCAGAAATACAGAACAGAAAGGGTTCCTCCCAATAGTATTGCCTACACTCCCGCAAGAACTTTTTCTTTTGATAAGTTTCCAATCCGTCGGGAATAAGGTCACTAACCAAGAAGTTAGCGATGTCGGCATACCAAGGGGCGAAGGTGCTAGACAACGCCAATATGTGCTCATCTAGAAAGGCATCATTAATTTCAAGATCTTCTTTTGGTCTCTCTGCCTCTTCAAGCCTAGATAGGTGATCCGCAACTTGATTCTCTATCCCTTTACGATACTTGACTTCAAAGTCAATGTATTGTAACAAAAGGACCCACCTAATCAATCTTGGTTTAGCATCCTTCTTCCCCATAAGATAACGGATAGCAGCATGATCGGTGTAAACTATCACTTTGGACCCCAACAAATAGGCCTAGAATGTTTCAAAGGCATAGACAATGGCAAGCAGTTCTTGCTCAGTCACAGTGTAATTCATTTGTGCGCCATTGAGTGTCTTTCTTGCATAGTAGACAAGATTAATGACCTTGTTATGACGTTGACCAAGTACCGCCCCAATAGCTACACCACTGGCATCACACATGAGTTCAAATGGAAGGGACCAATCAGGTGTGACAATAATAGGTGTCGTGGTGAGCCTTGCTTTCAATTCCTCAAAAGCTTTGAGAAACTTCTCATCAAATTCAAACTTTGCATCTTTTTCAAGGAGCTTGCACATGGGATTTGTAATTTTTCATAAGTCCTTGATAAAACGCCTATAAAAACCGGCATGCCCCAAGAAGCTCCGGACACCTTTTACCAAAGTGGGAGGAGGAAGCTTGGAAATGATTTCGATCTTTTCCCGATCAACCTCTATGCCTTGCTTGGAAATATTGTGGCCCAGAACAATGCCCTCGTTCACCATGAAATGGCACTTTTCCCAATTTAGCACAAAGTTGGTTTCCTCACATCTTTTGAGCACTTGTCTAAGGTTGTCGAGGCAATGCTCGAAGGAGTCACCAACTATAGAGAAGTCATCCATAAACACCTCTAAGAAATCCTCCACCGTGTCCGAGAAGATTGACATCATGTACCGTTGAAAGGTAGTCGGGGCATTGCATAGCCCAAATGGCATACGACTAAAGGCAAAGGTTCCATACGGGCATGTGAATGTTGTCTTTTATTGATCTTCTAAGGCGATGTTAATTTGGTTATAGCCAAAATAGCCATCCAAGAAGCAATATAATGACCTTCCCGCTAGCCGATCAAGCATTTGATCAATAAAAGGCATAGGGAAATAGCATTGTTGAGCTTCTGGTAGTCCATGCAAATTCTCCACCCGATCACCGTCCTTGTTGGGATGACCTCATTTTTGTCATTTTGAATCACGGTTATGCCTCTTTTATTTGGCACACATTGCACCGGACTCACCCAAGGGATATTGGTAATGGGGTAGACTACTCCAACATCTAACCATTTTATGATTTATTTCTTCACCACCTCTTGCATGGAAGGGTTTAACCTTCTTTGATACTCCACGCTATGTTTTCTCTCTTGCTCCAATTATATCTTGTGCTCACAAATTCTGGCGGGAATCCCTCGGATGTCCGCTATTGTCCACCCAATGGCCTGTCTGTACTCCCTTAGGATATTTAACAAGTATTCAACCTGTACATCATTTAACAAAGAAGAAACAATTACAGGTAGAGTTTCATTAGAGCTAAGAAATTTATACCTTAAGTGCGGTGAAAGTGGCTTGAGCTCAAGTTGTGGCGGCTCGATAATTGAAGGCTTATCAGGAGGTGTGACTCTATTATCTAAGTGAAGAAAAGGTTTCTTTGGTGCATACGTGTAGGACCCAAGCCCCTCTAATGCATTTACCGATTCCATGTATCTTTCCATGTCTTCACCATCAAAATTCACCAAAATAACCGCCAATGGTTCACCGAGGCATTCTTCTTCCATCTTTATCTCGATTGCATCCTCTACCTCATCAACAATATTAATGACTGAGATGCTTTCATATGCATGTGGCAATTTCATACCCTTACTCGTTTGAAAGGTAACCTCTTCGTCATTAACTCGGAACTTGATCTCATTTCGTTCCGAATCCATGAGTGCTATTACGGTATCAAGGAATGGTCTCCCCAAGATGATGGGTATTTCTTTATCAATAGCACAATCAAGGATCACGAAGTCGGCAGGGAGGAGGAACTTTCCCACTTTCATAAGAACATCATCAATAATCCCCACCGGTCTATTTATTGAATGATCGGCCATTTGCAACCTCATACTTGTAGGCCTCGGCATCCCTAACCCCGCTTGCTTGTAAATAGCAAGAGGAATTAAGTTGATGCTAGCCCCATTATCACAAAGAGCTCGTGCAAAATCGCACAACCAGATAGTGCATGGAATGGTAAAAGCTCCCGGGTCTTCTTTCTTTTGAATGGTAGTTGTTGCAATGATGGAGCTAACCCGGTGAGTCACATTAACCACTTCATTCTTGGTGGTTTTCTTCTTAGTGATTAAGTCCTTCAAGTACTTAGAAAAACCCGGCATCTCTTGAAATTATTCCACAAATAGAATGTTCACCGATAATTGCTTGAGAATGTCATAGAATTTCTCGAGTTTGCTACCATCAACCCTCCTAGCAAGTCTTTGAGGGAAAGGAGGGGGAAGTTTAGGAATTGGTGCTAGAGCTTTTGGTGTCTCCTTTACCTTTTTCTTAACCTCTTCACGGTTCACTTCTTGAATGTTTACCTCCTTTGGGAGTCTTTCAGCTTCAACAACAATTGGCACCTCAACTTGTGCCTAAACCTCTTATTCCGGATCTTTCACTTCGACTACTTGTTCATTCTCTCCTTGAAGTATTTTCCCATTTCGAGTTGTGATTGCCATACAATGAGAAGTCAGACCATTCCCATTACTTTTTGGATTTGCTATTATGTCACTTGGGAGTGTGCCTTTTTGCTTCAGATTTTGCTCTTTTGATAAATATCTCATTTACATTTCTAACTTTTGTATGGATGCGGTGTGAGAACCCCACAAGCTAAGTCATGTTCTTCATTGAAGTGTCGGATCTTTCTTGATTTTGCAATACTCTTTCAAGCATGTACTCCAATTACCTTGATTTAAACTACCTTGATCATTTCTCCACTGTTGATGGCCTTGCCCTTACGGGTTAGATCTCCATTAATTTTGTTGCCCAGGACCTTGGTAGGGTTGTCTTTGGTAACTACCTTGAACGTTGTTCACATAATTTGCTTTCGCGTAATCCTCGTTTGACAAGGGTTGCACATCTTCCACAACATTCACTTTTTTTGTTTGGGTTTCAGTAAAAATCTTGGTCAACACATTAATATTGGTAGCAAGCCCGGCAATTACTTGATCTCTTTCTTGGTTCTCCTTAATCATGTTGGTCAAGGAAGGAGTACCATATGCAATTCCACCCGTAGTGTCTTCCGAGTGTCAAGCTTGGTTATGTTCTACCATCTTGTCAAATATTTGTGTGACCCTTGCAAATGTTTTATCCATAAAGGATCCATCAGCTGCAGTTTTAGCTATGGATTGAGTCAAAGGATCCACGCCCATGTAAAACTTCTCCAACAAGATGTTGTCCGGAAAATCATGATTCAGCGACCCCACTAAATATAACTTGAATCGACCCCATGCCTCATGTAGATGCTCTCTCGATAGTTGCTTAAAGAAGAAAATTTTATCCCAGAACTCTGACTTCTTGCTTTACGGGAGCCATTTAACTAGGAAAGCTCAAACAAGTTCCGGCCAAGTAAGAATGGAATTAGGTGTTAGATTTTGGATTCATTTCCTTGCCTCTCCAGTTAGTGAGTACTTGAACACCCTTAGCCTTAGGGCATCATCAGAAACGTGATTCTGCTTGTGCATCGCGCACACACCCAAGAAGTTTTTGAGATGTTATGTCGGATCATCATCCAAGGAATTTCTGGAAAACCCCTCTGCTTTGAGCATTAGGATTAGACAGTGTTCCACCTTGAAGGTGACAGCATCAACTCTTGGAAGGACAATGGCATTTGTATCCTCAATATACTCATCTATATCCGCAAAAGGGTTCTCTTCTTCTAACTCGGTCATGTTTACCTAGTAACACCAAGCAAAGCAAGCAAAGTGTGATGGAGTAGAAAAACATAAAGTAAACACAAACTAAATAGTAATTTCAAAACCGTATTCCCCAGCAACGGCGCCAAAATTTGATACGCTCAAATTACACCTAAATAAATGGTGTAAGGCGGTCGATATCAAATATAATAACCCAACTAGGTTGGGGTCGAATCCCACGGGGATAGGTGAGAAAAGTTTACTTGAATAGTGTGAAACTTGACTTAAGTCGTAATCCTACTCCGTTAGCTTAAAAGAGAGTGTTGTAATTATGAGTTATCAAGAAAACTATTTTGTTATGAGAATGTAATTAATTTGATTAAGGAAACCAAGGTTGTGTCCCCATCAATGGAATGTAATGCTATCAGTATTAATATGATATATTCTTAATGGAAGATCCTTTGATATGCAAATGGTTTCTAAATGATTACCCAATATTTTCCAATAGTTAGGTAGTATTTTCTCTTTATGATTTTTCCAAATATAAAAGAGTTACAATTAAGAACAACCAATTTATGCCAAATAGAACCCATTTATTCCTAAGCGATTCTACTAAACAAGGTTTAAACCCTTGAGTTTTAAATACTCAACTCTACCAAGCCCTAACCCACTTTTCCAAGTAAAGATAGGATGAAATGACATTAGTTAATGTTTGCAACCACCAACATTAAATGAAGTATGAGAAATGAATAAATACCAACCAACCATTATATATATATATATATATATATATATATA
>AWOL01S0124125.1:7608-18248 GCA_000715115.1 Nicotiana otophora
GGATCATGAATCTTTTGTACTTTGTGTATTCTGTTTGAGGTATAGCCGGGGCCTTGTTGCCGGCATTATCATTGTACTCTTCTTTATGTATAGAGGCTCCGTAGATATAGCGTGGGTTGTGTATTGGTGCAGGGAAAGACAAACTATGCTATGTTATGGTTGTATTACTTGTCCATTTGAGACTTTAAACATGGTGAAACGTATGGTAAGAAATTCGTAATTGCAGGCATGACCACTTTGTTATTTAATTAGGGAAAACTTATATTCTGTTTATTCATGAATGAGTTTGGGTAGAAGGAATCTAGCAGGCTTGCTCAGTCGGGTTCACTCGGTTGAGCGCCGGTCGCGCTTCTCGGTTTTGGGGCGTGACAATATCAATTATGCGATCGCAGACCTTGTTCCGGAGCTCCATTTCTGGGTTTTAAAACTCGAACCTATTTTGTTAAATACACTCTTTAGGCCATATTTGAGCTACAATCTGACATTTTATAGTGAGAGAGAGTGCCCTAGAGTGCGAAGGTGTTCTTCAATAATTGTTCTTCAATTCTTGCCCATGTTTTGGAAGATTAAGAAGGGAAACTCACTAGGTCTTCATCCTAGAGGTAAGATTCTATACCCTAACCCCTAATTTCGAAATTATCTAAAAATGGGTAATTAGCAAGATAATTGTTGGGCATGAGAATTTTTCATTTTACATGCACGTGATATCAAAGGGTGTAGGAAGATTGTTGAACTAAGCTTGGTAAAGATTGGGTTGTGGGATGATGGAATTCTCCATAAAAGGACCTTGAAACATTATGCACACATAGTGTTTGATAAAATGCTCAAATGAGCTAGAACTATGATCATCTTCCTAATTTTGATTCAATTTGTCATATTTCTATAATAGATTGAAGTTGCTAAAATTTACAGAACATTTGGCTAAACGCTTCTCTTAGAATTGGATCCCACGATATTCATGTGAATTATGGAAGTCCTGAGTGGATCATTATAAAATTGGTTGTTCCGAGTAAGATTGGGTTGAAAGATATATGTTCAACAAGTATTCTAAATGCTTTATTTATGTTATGTTATCAATTGAGGATGTGTTAAAAATATGGGTTGTGCATTAGAAATATTCAACTTCAAATTAAATTCAAACGAAGGCTATTATGCCAAATTTTGTGAAATATCTCTATGTGCCTTAGACTCTTAATTGCTCATATGTGTACTACATGCCTTGATTTGAACTGTTGTTGTTGATGATGTTGATGTTAGAAAGCGAAAAGGTGAGCATGAAATACTAAATATAGCCAATGTGCCAAGAATGATCTTATAATAATGGCCATTAGTGCCAAGGAATTGAAAAGATATGAAAGTAATATGAAATGCAATGATTGATATAAAAAGGTTAATTTATCGAATAAGAAAGCCTAGCCGGTCGGGTCGTGATCAGACACCATGCCGCACACATGATGGTGATTGTGCTGGAAATTGTAATTTAAATTGTGATTGTGGTCGATGTCCCTAATGAGAGTAATCGGACTGTGGTCGAGTCTGATCGGGTCGTGATCGTACTCCGTGTTAAAGACGGTGGTATTGATATTGAGAGTAATTGTGGTTGATGTCTCTAATGAGATAGCCTAGTCGATCGGGTCGTGATCGGACATCGTACTGGGAATACGGTAGTACTAGTATTGTGAATAATGCTATTGTGGACAATGATATACCGATACTAAAAGTTTCCCAATGTGAGAAATGGAAATTAATTTGAACACTGTCTTGATCCTAAATTGAGGTTTGATGCTGATTAAGGCTTTCATTGATATTATGATAATCTTGTTTCTATTATTTGTCATTCTATTGAGAGGGTGTTTAGTTATACATACTAGTGCTATTCAACGGTACTAACGTCCTTTTGTTGGGGGCGCTGCATCTTTAAATGGATGCAGGTGGTTCCACAGCAGGAGATATTGATCAATGATAGCAGTACACCTTCTTCCCAGCTGACTTGGTGAGCCCCACTTCATCCCGGGGTCATGAATCTTTTGTACGTTGTGTATTCTGTTTGACGTATAGCCGGGGCCTTATTGCCGGCATTATCATTGTACTCTTCCTTATCTATAGAGGCTTTGTAGACATAGTGTGGGTTGTGTATTGGTGCTGGGTAAGACAAACTCGTTATGTTGTATTTGAATTAATATTTCCATTTCTGATTATGAAAAATATGTGGAACGGAGACTTTAAAAAAATGAAATAACTATTGGTAATGAATTGGTATTGTAGACATGATCAAGTTTGTGTCTAATTAACGAAACTATGTATTACCTTTATTCGTGGATGAGTTTGGGTAGAATAAAATCTAACCGGCTTGCTCGATCGGGTTCACTCGGTTGAGCGCCGGTCGCGCTCCTCAGTTTTGTGGCGTGACATGAATGTTACCAAGTATGAGACCCGATTTGGGAACATATCTCGCCATGCAATTATCTTACTCCCTACTGAGGGGAAGAGAGTGAGGAAATTCAAAGATGGACTTCCTTTTTTGGGCATGTTGTATCTGCTTAGGGCCGTAAAGTGGATCCTAAGAAGATTGAGGCAGTTCAAAACTAGTCTAGACCTACTTCAGGTACAGAGATTCGGAGCTTCTTAGGTTTGGTAGGTTATTATCGTCGGTTCCTGGAGGGGTTTTCATCAATTGCGTCCACATTGACTAGATTGACCCAGAAGGGTACCCCATTCAGGTGGTACGATGAGTGTGAGTTGAGCTTTCAGAAGCTCATGACCGCTTTGACTACAGCCCAACTGTTGGTGTTGCCTACAGGTTCAGGATCCTACATTGTGTATTGTGATGGGTCACGTGTTGGGCTTGGTACAGTATTGATGCAGAATAGTAGGGTGATTGCATATGCGTCTCGGCAGTTAAAAGTTCATGAGAAGAATTACCCTGTTCATGACTTAAATTTGTTAGTTATTGTTCATGCATTGAACATTTGGAGGCATTACCTCTACGATGTGTCGTGTGAGGTGTTCACAAATCACCAGAGTCTATAGTATTTATTTAAGCAAAAGGATCTCAATTTGAGGCAGTGGAGGTGGTTAGAGCTTTTTAAAGACTATGATATCACCATTTTGTGCCATCCCCGGAAGGCCAATAGGGTGGCCGATTCCTTGAGTAGAAATGTTGTGAGTATGGGTAGCCTTGCATATATTCAACTTCATGAGAGACTACTTGCATCAGATGTTCAGGCGTTGGCCAACCATTTCGTGAGGTTAGATGTTTCGGAGCCTAGTCAGGTTCTTGCTTTCACGGTCTCTCCATCTTCTTTGTATGAGTGTATCAGAGAGTGTCAGTATGACATCCCCCATTTGCTTGTCCTCAAGGACACGCTCTTGCACGGTAATGCCAAAAATATTTATATTGGAGATAATTGGATGTTGCAGATGTAGGGTCAGATTTGTGTGCCCAGTGTGGATGGGATTCATGAGTTAATTCTTGAGGAGGACCACAATTTGCGCTATTCAATTCATCCAGGTGCCATCAAGATGCATCAGGATTTGAGGCAACATTATTAGTGGAGAAGAATGATGAACGATATAGTTGAGTATGTGGCTATATGTTTGAATTGCAGCTGGTGAAATACGAGCATCAGAGACCTGGCGATTTGCTTCAGAGGCCTGAGATTCCCTAGTGGAAGTGGGAGTGTATTAGCATGGATTTTGTTGTTGGGCTCCCACGGGCTTTGAAGAAATTTGGTGCAGTATAGGTCATTGTGGATAGGTTGACCAAGTCGACGCATTTCATTCCTGTGGAAGTTACTTTTTCTTCAGAGTTATTGGTTGAGATCAATATTTGCAAGATTGTTCGTCTCCACGGTGTGCCGGTGTCCATTATTTCTGATCGGAGCACGCAGTTCACATCGCACTTCTTTAGGGCCTTACAGCTTGAGTTAGGCACACGAGTTGAGTTAAGTACAGCATTTCACCCCCAGATGGATAGGCAGTCCGAGCGCACCATTCAGATATTGGAGGATATTCTTCGCGCTTGTGTCATGGATTTTGGGGGTTCTTGGGAGCAGTTCTTGCCTCTTGCGGAGTTTGCCTAGAACAACAACGACCAATTGAGTATAAAGATGGCTCCTTATGATGACTTATATGGGAGGCGATGTCGTTCTCCAGTAGGTTGGTTTGAGCCGGGAGAGGCCCGGTTGTCGGGTACTGATTTGGTTCAGGATGCCTTGGAAAAGGTCAAGATAATTCAGGATCGTCTTCGCACAACACAATCTAAGAATAAGAGTTATGCCGATCGGAGGGTTCGTGATGTTGAATTCATGGTTGGAGAGAGGGTTTTGCTCCGGGTTTCACCCATGAAGGGTGTAATGAGGTTCGGGAGGAAGGGAAAGTTGAGCCCTAGGTATATCGGACCCTTTGAGATCCTTGAGAGAGTTGGTGAGGTAGCCTACAAGCTTGCACTACCATCTAGCTTATCTGTAGTTCACCCGGTGTTCCATGTTTCCATGCTCCGAAAGTATCACGGTGATCCGTCCCATGTATTAGATTTCAGCTCATTCTAATTGGACAAGGATTTGACTTACGAGGAGTAGCCGGTGGCTATACTAACACGACAGGTCCAAAAGTTGAGGTCTAAGAGTTATCCTTCTATTATCATAAAGTGGAGAGGTTACCCAATCGTTGTAGCTACGTGGGAGTCCGAGTCCGATATGCGGAGTAGATACCCCCACCTTTTCACCATTCCACGTACCTTTCTATGTCCGTTCAAGGACGAACGTTTGTTTTAGAGGTGGAGACTGTAATGAGCCAATTGGTATTTTTGAGTTCTAGCCTTATCTCCATGTTTCGAGACCTCGATTAGTTGCGTTTAGTGTTTCTCGATTTGCATGCGCAGTCCGTGACTTTTTTCGGAAAGCTTTTATGTTAAAAAATTGAAGAAAACATGAATGTTAGCTTTAAAAATGACTTGAGTTGACCACGGTCAAACTTTTGTGTAAACGACCCGGGATCCGTATGTTGACGATCCCGGTGGGTCCATACTGTGATTTTGGAGTTGGGTATATGCCCAGAATTGAATTTGGAAGTCGCTAACTTAAGTTGATATAATTTGTTGAAAACTAGTAATTTGAAGGTTTAAAGATTTCTTAGGTTTGATCGTCGGTTCACTTTGTTGCTACCGGGTTCAGATTTCGATTTCGAAACTTGGTATAGGTTCATGTTACTATTTAAAACTTGTCTGCAAAATTTGGTGCAAAACGGAGTTAATTTGATAGGATTCGGACGCTCGGTTGTGAATTTGAAAGTTCTTCAGTTTCTTTGAAAATTTCATGCATTTTGATGTTCGATTTGTAGTTCTACACGATAATTTCATGCATTTCGATGTTATTACACGTGTGTGCATATTTGGTTTTGAGTTGGAGGGGCTCGGGTGAGTTTCGGATAAGTTTGAATGATTTGATTTCCTGGTTTCTGGTGTTCAGTGCAGGTTTCGCATTTGCAAGGTCTGGTTTGCAATTGCGAGCCTTGGTTTTTTGAAGAATTGTTCGCATTTTGCGATCATGGGCTGGGCTGGGTTGGGTGAATGTCACATTTGGGAGGATTTTGTTCGCTTTTGCGAAGGAAGTAGTCGCATTTGCGATCATAGGCCACTTGAGTTTGCTTCGCATTTGCGAAGCTTCTGGCCGCATTTGCAAAGGTGGAGTTTACGCATTTGCGATATCTGGGCTTCTGAGACAGGGTTTGCATTTGCGACCTTTGTCTCGCATTTGCGGGCATCACATTTGCAAACATTTCTTCGTAAATGCGGCACCTGTAGCTGCGTAAAAGAGGGTAAAATCAAGACTTAGCTCATTTTACACCATTTCTCAACCCTAAACACTCTAGAGGCGATTTTTCAAGAGAATGTTCTTCCCAGAATCATTGGTAAGAAACTTTAGTCCACTTCTTTTAAATTACCCATTACTTTTTATGTGTTTTCAACATCAAATCTAGGATTTTCATGTTAGAAATTAGGGATTTAGGTAGAAATTGGCGATTTTGTAAAATTGAAATCTAGACCTCAAAATGAGGTCAGATTTTGAAACAAATCACATAACTGGGCTCGGGGGTTAATGGGTAATCAAGTTTTGGTCCGAACCTCTGGTTTTGACCAAGCAAGACCAGGGTTGACTTTTTAAAAAATGATCAAAATTGAACCTCATTAATTTATGTGTAGTTTCTAAAGCTTATTTTGAGTTTGATTGATAATTTGCTAGATTTGGTTGGTTTGGAGGCTTGTTCAAAAGGCAAAGCCGTGGTTTATTGATTTCTTTGATTGCGGAGCAAGGTAAGTGTCGTGGTTAACCTTGACTTGAGGGATTAGGACTTGTTGGTCTATTTACTATGTGTTTTATGTGTGCGGTCAACGTATATGTGAGATGACGAGTATCTATGCATTGTCATTGGGTTAAAGCATGCGACTATAAATTGTTTCTTTATATTAAATTGTTTTGTTAGTCATGTTATCCATGCTTAGTTTAGATTATTATTTCTTTAAATTATTCGTTTCATATTTATTGTTTATTTCAAAGATGTTGCATAATTTGAAAGTTGAGTTTGATATCGTGGCACCGTATTTGAAGTGAAATTGTTTCCCGCCTTGATTTCTATTATTTAGATTTGTATTGTTGCTTGGTGAGGAAGGTAGAGAAGCACGAAGGGAGTTGTCGTGCCTTATTTGCATTTATTATCATATATTGAGAGATTTGAGAGAAAGCACGAAGGATGAGGTCATTTCGGTGAGTAAAAGCACCAAGGGTAATGTCGTACCATTATATTCATGATATTACATGGTGAGGACGAGTTTAAAAGCATGAAGGGTGGTGTCGTGCCATTTATATTTATATCATTACTTTATCAGATTTCCGGTTTTGGTGTTTATTTGTTATATTCTTGCTTAATTCGGAAGATGTTATTTCAAAATATCGTATTTGCCATTTTTTATGATATTCTCCCCTTTCGCATGTCCCCTCCTAGTTAATATTTTATCGTTCTTCTTGTTATTTTTCTCATTTATATATATTTGTACAGGATGTTTACGTAAGTGTCTTGTCATAGCCTCATCACTACCTCGTTGAGGTTAGGCTCGACACTTATGAAGTACATTGGATCGGTTGTACTAATATTACACTTCTGCACTTCTTGTGCATATACGGGTATCGGTCCCAATGATTCTTAGAGGTGCGTCGGCTCAGATCACTTTCATATGGAGACTCGAGGTAGATCTGTTAGCGTTCGCAAACCTTAAAGTCCCCTTCCATTTCCTACCTTTATTGTTTATCTCTTTCGATTGGTTGTATTTATTTCAGACTATGTTTATAGACTTCTAGTTGCTCATGTACTTGTGACTCCAGATTTCTGGGAGTAGTTAGTATCACGTTGTTTATATTAGCACTACGTTAGATTTGGAGTTTATTTCTCATTTATTGCCATTACTTGAGTTAATTGCTAAAAATTGGTTAATTTCATTATTAACATCGGCATGCCTAGCAAGTGGATGTTAGGCGCCTTCACGGTCCCGAGGTCGGAAATTCCGGGTCGTGACAATGCTCAAGAATTATAGATTAGGATGCACAAGGACTTAATAAAAATCATATTGATATTTGCTCATAGAATTTCTATATGACTACGGATGATTTAAGCAACTCAGAATATTAACAATAAGTTCCCATGCCTTCACAAATAAGCATAAATCTATCCATGATCCCTAACATATATAAAAGAGCTAACGTAGTCATATAAGCCAAACAAATCATTAATCAAATGAGCACATAATCAAATTAAGGCATAAAGTATTCCAATTCTACCCCAGTCATGATATAAACACGGTCAGTGCATATACGCTCGCCAACCTGCATATACACCACCCCAATGCCTTAAACACATAACAATCAACTAAAATCCTAGTTTTTCCCCCTTAACAAGGTTAGCCAAGAGACTTACCTACACCCGGTAGCCTTCAACCTTCCAAAATATCCTTCCCTCTCAAATAACCTCTGAACGAGTCGAATCTAGTCCAATACAACTCAATAACGTCAAACAAAGTCATAGTAATCAATTCCAAACAATAAAGTTTGAATCTTTAATCAAATCATCACAAGTCAACAAAAGTCAACCCGGGCCCACACAGTCAAAACCTGAGTCGAGGATAGATTCGGACTACCCATAACCCCAGTCCAAATATGTGAATAGGTTTTAAAGCTGACTCCAAATCGAACTTCAAATTCCCAAAATACACCCTCTTAAGTTATAGACAAACCCCAAAATTTTCTTAAAAACCCGTGCTTTTAGGTGTACAATTCATAGGAAAACAAGATATAAAGTCAAATCCAAGTGTAAATTTCTTACCTCCAATGATGTAGTGAAATTGCTCTTCAAAAGCTCCCACACTAAAAGTCTAGGGTTCAAAACATGAAAAAGAGGGTAAATGTCACGAAATCACAACTTAAATATTCTGCCTAGTGTTAGGCATCGCGATCTCGAAGGCCAAAAATCAGTCCAGCTGAAACTCCACTTCGTGAATGAGAACTACCTTACACGAATGCAATGATCACTGCGGCTAAGCCTATACAAACTCGGCCCACCCTGCGAACGCGAAGGCAACCAATCTGCCCGATGACCAACCTTCGCAAACGCCGCCCCCCTACATGCGAACGCGAAGCACACTCGAGCCCCCAGGACCCGTCCAATCGTGCCAAAAAGTTCCAATACCTAATATAAACTTGTCCAAGGGCTCTAAATACCATGAATAAGAACAAAATCAATAATCGACGATCAAAATCATTCTCTTAAGTTCAAGAACTTCTAACCAGCAACCAAGCATCCATTTCAAGCCTAACCAATTAGGATTCCCACCAAACTTTGCACACAGGTACCAAATGACATTTGACATTCCAACTAGAGTTCATAGGTGTGACTGGGGTTGAATTTATAAATATCATTAAAGTCAACCCCCAGTCAAACCTTTGAATTCTCCAACCTTACAAATTGCTAGTCAAACCTATGAAGTCTCCAACCTTACAAATTCCAAACTTTTGGCAAATATAGCCAATACACCCTAGAAACATCCAAATCTAATTCCGAACATATACCTAGGTCCGTAATAACCATACGAACCTATTGGGAACATCAAAATACCAATATGAGACCGTCTACTCAAAAGTTAAATATTGGTCAACTCTTACAACCTAAGCTTCCAAAATGAGACTAAGTGTCTCGATTCACTCTCAAACCTTCCCTGGGCCAAACCAACCACCCCCGCAAGTCAAAAAACCACAAACACACATACGGGAAGCATCAACTAGGGGAAATGGGCTCAAATACACAAAATGACCGTCCAAGTCATTATATTTTCCCCCTTGTAAACAAATGTTCATTCTCAAACGAGTTTAGATACATACCTGGAGTTCCAAGAAGATGAGGATATTTCCTCCGCGTGTCATGAATGGTCTCCCAAGTCGCTTCCTTGTTCGTTTGACCTCTCCATTGAGCCTTCACCTATACAATATCCTTCGACCTCATCTTGCAAACTTTCCTATGCAAAAATGGCCACTGGTTCCTCCTCATTGGCCAAGTTCTCATCTAATAGCACTGAACTGAAATCTAACACATGTCACTGATCTTTATGGTACTTCTGAAGCATATAAACATGAACCAGCAAATGAACTCCTGACAAGTTGGTGGCAAAGCAAGCCTGAAAGACACCTCACCCACTCTCTCCAAAAACTCAAATAGACCAATATACCAAGGGTTAAACTTTCCCTTCTTCCCAAACCTCATCACGCCCTTTATAGGAAAACTCAAATGGACTAATATACCAAGGGCTAAAGTTTCCCTTCTTCCTAAACCTCATTATGCCCTTCATAGGTGAAACTCTGAGAAGTAGCCTCTCACCCTCCATGAAAGCCATATCGTGAACCTTCCTATCCACATAGATCTTCTGCCTAAATTGCACTGTACAAAGCTGCTACTGGATCAACTTCACCTTCTCTAAAGCATCACGAACCAGATCGTTGCCCACCAACCTAGCCTCCCCAGGCTCAAACCAACCAACTAGAGAATGACATTGCCTTCCATATAAGGCCTTACATAGAGCCATCTGGATACTATACTGGTAGTTGTTGTCGTATGAGAATTCTGGTAATGGTAGAAATAGATCTGACTGACCTCTGCAATCAATAATGCATGCTCTCAATATACCCTCCAAGATCTGAATGGTCCGCTCGAACTTCTCTCCGTCTGAAGGTAAATGCAGTACTCAACTCCATCTACGTGCCCAACTCATGCTGAATGGATCTCTAAAAGTGTGATATAAACTTAGTGCCTCGATCCGAGATGATGGACATATGCACACCATGCAGGCAGACAATTTCCCTAAGATAGATCCGAGCAAATAGCTCAGAAGTGTAGGAAGTCATGAAGGAAACAAAATGCACAGACTTGGCTAGTCTGTCCACAATCGAAACAGCATCAAATCGCCTCAAGGTCCGTGTCAACCCTACCACAAAATCAATAGTAATACGCTCCCACTTCTACCACGGTATATTTAATCTCTGAAGCAAACCACCCGGTCTAGAATGCTCATACTTGACCTGCTAATAATTCAAACATTATGA
>AWOL01S0124132.1:0-26675 GCA_000715115.1 Nicotiana otophora
AGGCTGCTGACCCTGTTGTACTGGTCTACCCCGAAGCCTGGGGCAAAACCTCCGCATATGACTAGGATCCCCTCACTCGTAACAACTCTTCGGTGCGATGGGCTGCTGGCTAAGTGTCTAGCCTCGGGGAACTGAATACCCGCTGGGAGGACCCTGAATAGTTGGTGGGAGGTAGTAACTCTCTGGTATAGCACTGAGATAAGGTCGCACTGGAGCACCTCGAGGAGGTGGTGGTGCTGGAAATGGGGGTCTACTGGACTGCCCCCTCACGAACTGACCTCTTCCCCTAAACGGAGCACCTTTGAACTCACCAGAGTACCTGAACCGCATATCTCTCATAATCTTCTCTCGGCTCTGCTGACGTACACCCTCAATCCTCCGGGCTATCTCCACAACTCGCTCATAAGAAGTACCCATCTCAACCTCTCGAGCCATAGTGGCCTGAATACCAGTATGTAAACCGGCTACAAACCTCCGCACTCTCTCTGCCTCAGTAGGGAGTATCATAAGTGCATGGCGAGATAATTCAGAAAACCTCGCCTCATAATCAGTCACTAATATCTGACCTTGCTAGAGCTGCTCAAACTAAAATCACAACTCTTCCCTCTAGGAGAGTGGAATATACCTGTCCAGGAAGATACGGGTAAACCTGACCCAAGTCATGGGAGGAGAATTTACTGGTCTGCCAAGAACATAGGACTGCCACTATCTACGGGCTCTGCCCTCTAGCTGAAAAGTAGCAAAGTCTACCCCATGAGACTCCAATATCCTCATGTTGTGCAGTCTGTCCCTGTAACGATCAATGAAGTCCTGTGGATCCCCATGTCACTCACCCCCAAATTGGGATCACTCATGGGCAGTCAGCTGCTGTATATCAGACCCAGAGTGCACTACCCGTGGGTGGAGCCCAGCCAATGGCAGCCCTCTACCACGGGCTGGAGCCCTCCCTCGGCCTCTAGTAATTGGGGGAGTAGCTCTTCCCTGGTCTGAAACCTCATTTGAGCGCGTTCTCACCATCTGAGAGAGAATAAGAGAAGGACATTTAGAACTACATCAATCGCACGATGGAATATGAAGAAAGGTAATTTCCTAACACCCTATAGCCTCTCGAAGATAAGTACAGACGTTTCCGTACCGATCTGCAAGCCTCTATTAGGCATGCTCATACTTTGTGAGACCTACGTGAACCTAGTGCTATGATACCATGTTGTCACGACTCAATTTCACCTATAGGTCGTGATGACGCCCAACACTATAGCTAGGCAAGCCAACATAATAAATTAAGCATACATTGACAAATTTAAAACCAAGAAAATAATAAAACACCAAATTCTACCATTGTGTATGCCAAGACCTGGTGTCACAAGTGTATGAGCATCTAGTAGATTATACAAAACCTCAAATAATGTCTGAAATAAAAATAGACAAAATAAAATAAATTACAAGGAGAGACACTAGTAGCTGCAGAACGGATCAGAAAGGCAGCTTACCACTATGCCCCTGGATAACGTGGGTGTAAGATGATAGGTCCCCCACTAGTACTTGCCTCAGGTCCTGCACAAAAAGTGCAGCAAGTGTAGTATGAGTACGTAAACAACGTGTACCCAGTAAATATCAAGCCTAATCTCGAAGTGGTAGAGACGAGATGGTCGACTTTGACACTCACTATGGGTCAATAATAATAATTGAAATACAACTAGGATATTTAAATCAACATGATTTACAGAATTTAAAATAATTTATTTAATCAGCGGAAATAATCAAATTCCTTCAAATGCAACAATTCTCAATATATTAAATTAAATTTCTTCAATTCAAATAATTTCTAATTTATCAATTAAATATTATTTACAGGAATAACCATTAATTCTTTAACAAGCAATAATAATAATTCATTAAATTCCAAGGATTTTCCAATTTATCAATTAGTTTCGCAAGCTGAAATAAACTATTAAAGTATCATGTAATTTTTTTTATTATTATTAAGCACGATTTCTGCCTAGGACGTACGACCCGATCCAGAGTGTCGTGTACACTGCCGAGGGACGTGCGACGCGATCCATAGATGCATCTATCCTGCCGAGGCGTTCGGCCCACTCCACAAGAAAGGAGGATATTTTCTTACGTACCTCCGGAAGGAGAGTATATTTATTATAAGATAAATTCGGGAGGAAGAATAATTTTTTTTTTAACAATTAATTAATTTAAACAGAAAATCAAGCATATGAGATTTCCATCCTTTAATATCTTTATCTAACAATTCACAATATATTCATATATATCAATTAATATTAATTAAACAACGAATAGAGTTTACGCAAGTAATTCATGCATTGAGTCCTAAACTACCCGGACTTTAGCATTAATAGTAGCTACGCACGGACTCTCATCACCTCGTGCGTACGTAGCCCCTGCAATTAGCAACAATTATTCAATTTAATCCCCATGGGGTAATTTTCCCCTCAAAAGATTAGACAAGAGACTTACCTCGTCTCAAAGTCCACTTTTCGATTATCGCATCACGTAAAATTCTCGATTCAATGCCGAAAAATCCGAAAGTATCCAAAAGTTATATAAAATAATTAATATATAATAAATAATTCGAAATTCATCTATTAAATAAATTACCCTATCCAAAATGGTAAACTTCCTAAAATTCACCCTATCCAATAATTCCTAAAACTAGCAAGCTCGTCGCGGCTCGGACGTTTGGGTTGAACAATGCACCGAAGTGTAAAGGAAAATTTTATCGGAAAATAGTCATTTCTGCGACCACTATGCGATAGCAGAATCACTCTGCGGACTACATAATGGTCGCAAAGTGGAACAAGAGGAGGGAGAAATTTGAGGAAAATCTGCGTCGCACTATGCGACCGCAGACCTATTTTGCGGTGCATTATGCGACCGCAGAATAAGTATGCAGACCGCATAATGACCGCAGAATAGGTCAATAACGCCCAGCTTTGGAGGCCAAATTATGTGGCCGGTATGCGGACCGCATACATATTATGCGATCGCATATGCGACCGCATAACTGCGTTGGAGCTTCCATTCTTTCTAATTTTTGACCCGACCCAACTTCGATTTATAGCCCTTGAAGCTCATTTTTGAGCTAAAAATCTGATATTTTAGAGAGAGGTGAGAGCATTGTAGATAGAGAAAGTGAAGACTTGGTCATTTATTCATCAATTCTTGTTCAAGGTTTGAAGATTTCACAAGGATCTTGCTAGGGTTTCAAAGAGGTAAGAATTTCTTTCCTCAATTTTTCAATTTCGGGCTTGGAGTAAAGATGGGTGATTAATAGTATGATTCTTGGGTGTAAGAGTATTATGTATACATACCAATAAGATTGTGGAAGGATTGTTAAGTTCAAATGGGTAAGGATTGGGTTGAAAATGGTAGAAATCTTCATAGACTTTAATTGAAGATTTGAGGGTTGAGTTGATGTCAGATTTTGGTAAAATTTATATGGTTGAACTCGTGGTTAGATGGACGTTCATATTCTATAACTTTTGTCGGGTTCCGAGACGTGGGCCCTACGGTCGATTTTTGAGTTAATTTCGATTTTTATTGGAAAAATTTGTATTTCCATATGGAATTAATTACAATAATTTGTATTGACTGAATCGAATTAATTGTGGCCAGATACGAGGCTTTTGGAGATCAATTCTCGTGGCAAGGGCATAGCAGAATAAATAATTGTACGGGTTGAGGTAAGTAACAGTTATAAATCTGGTCCCGAAGGTATGAAACCCTAGATTTTGTGTCATGTGATTATTTTGGAGGTGACACACATTCTAGGTGACGGGCATGTGGGCGTGCACCGAAGGGATTGTGACTTGGTCCGTCCCGTAAACTGTAAAGTTGAATAACCTGTTGTTAGCTATAAGCTCTCTTTGTGTTGGAGAAATTTAACTGTAAATCATATTAGAAATCATGCTTAGGCTATGTGATAGTACTGTTGGGACCCATAGAGGTCACATACTTGTTGAATTATTTGCTAATTGCTATCTTGTACTCAGTCATAATTTTACTAGCATATCATACCTCAGTCTTTCTTGATATTTGTTGATGCACTATGTTATCTTTGTTTGGGCTGATCTTTGTGATTTCTGAGAGCCCGAGAGACTTGAGAGGTTGAGGACTGAGTAAGGCCGAGGGCTTGTCGGTGAGGTAAGGATATTATGGCATGTGAGTTGTTCGTGCAGGATATTATAGCACGTGAATTGTCCATGCAGCATGTGAGTTGTCTATGCAGATTATGGCGCTTGGGCTGTAGGAGCCCCTCCGGAGTCTGTACACACCCCCAGTAAATGCATGTACCCATTGAGTGTGAGTGCTGAGGGCTAAGAGCCGAGTGGTTGAGCTGTTGTGATGAGCTGAGTGACTGTTGCTTGAGAGGTTGTACTTGCTTTGCATTTGTGGTTGCACTTTGTTGTTATCTATCATTGTTGTGAAATCTCTGAAAGAATTTATGTCCGGATGACTTGAAATTGAACTGTATAAAATTGATTTGACTTAAACTGCCGCATCTGAAAGCATGTCTATTCTTTGCTGGAACTACTGAAAGTGAACTATGACTGTGTAGCTCGTCATTATCTTCAGTTCCTTAGTTATTATTGTTACTTGCTGAGTTGGTTATACTCATTCTATACCCTGCACTTCGTGTGCAGATCCGAGTGTTCCTGAACATAGCGGGTGTTGATCATTTCGCGCAGTTGATTTTCATGAGATTTTGAAGTAGCTGCCGTATTCTGCAAACCTTGTCTCTTCTTCTCTATCTCCTTGTTTACTGTATTTGGTCTCAGACTATTATAGACCGTAATTTTCCAGACTTGTACTCATATTAGATGCTCATGTACTCAGTGACACCAGGTTTTGAGAGCATTGTATCGGAAATTGCTAGATTTTTGGTATTGTATTAAATGTTACGTTTTTAAACTTAAAAGGAAATTTTAGGCTATTGATGTTGTCGGCTTGCCTAGTACTGAGATAGGCGCCATCACGACAAATTAGGATTTTTGAGTCGTGACATTTAAACATAAACTAAAAGTTCAATTTATATCCTAAAAGTTGAATTCATATCCAAAAGGTTCAATTTATATCCTAAAAGTTCAATTCATATCCAAAAGGTTCAATTTATATCCTATAAGTTTAATTCATATCCTAAAAGTTCAATTCATATCCTAAAAGTTCAACTCGTACCCTAAAAGTTCAGTTCACAAGAACAAATCCTAAAAACTCAATTTAATTCATATCCTAAGAGTTTAAACATAAACTAAAAGTTCAATTCATATCCTAAAAGTTCAACCCATACCTTAATAGTTCGATTCACAAGAATCCTAAAAATTAAATTCAATTCAAAGTTAATAATTCAATCTTAACTAAACTATTCAAAACAATACAAACTTAAATATTCAATTTATACCATATGCAATCAATTCAATTGAAACAAGACCTAAACCCTAGATTTCAATAAAATACAAAGTTAAATAATCAATTGAAATGCTAATTAACTAATTCATAACTAATTAACAAAATATTAAATTCATACACAAAAGAAATAAGTTGTAATTCAAACCTAGAATTTTTAGGAGGTGGAGAAGCAGAGGCGGAAGGTGGGCAGTGGCTAGCAGCGGCAGCGGCAACGATGACGGCGACAGCGGCAGCTGGGCGGTGGTGACGCGAGGTGGGAAATGAGATTTGTGTGAGGGAAATAGAGATGGAGAGGGGAAGGTATTAAGTGAGGAGTTAAGAAAATTTGGAGAAGAGAGGTAAGAAAAAATGGGGGGGGAATACCGTATATTTCAGATCTATTTTCAGAAATACCGACCAAAATTGGTCAGTAATTTTGGTCGGTACATTAAGTGTTGACCATTTGACCAAAAACCGACCAACTTTGGTCGGTTATTTTTAAAAAAAAACTAAATTTGTTTTTGTGTGTTTTTATTTCTTAAAATATTATAAACTATAAAAAAATATTATAAACTATAAAAAAATATTATAAACTATAAGTATTTATTTTATTTAACTATAAAATTATTATAAATAATTCTAAACTATAAGCATTATCTTTATAAATAATTATATTAACTAGTTACTTTTAATAAATTATAATAGCATCTATCTAAGTAAATTTTCTAAGTTATAATTAAGTATATGAGTAATTTCACACACACATACACTATATTGTAATTGATGATCAATCGCATACATTACTACGTACGAAAAATTTATCAATTGATAAACCAATATTATTCTATTTTAAATATGTTTAGTCGTTAAATTGACCTATTAACTCGTTTACTCAATGCTAATAACTTCTTTTGTTTCTTTTATTTGTGATCCATATATATATATATATACATGTCAAAGATGTTTAGTATTAATTCTTCTATTTTTCATTCGTTCATCACTATTAATTCATGACATAGATTAATCGATATAGGTCGAGACATTTTATTTTTTATATTAATCGATATAGGTCAAAACATTTTGTTTTTAATATTCATCGATACATCTAAGTAAGTTATAAGTCGATGAATCAATTTACAAATAGATATATTTGATGATAAATTATATATACTAATTAGATTATTGCTTCTTCACAAGTCTATCCCAAAAAGAACCCGACCCTGTTGTCCTAGCGCTTCGTGTTCTTATATATATATACGGCTATACTTTTACTATATATATATATATACTTCATTGTAATACTTTGGTAAATAATATTTTTTACAACAAGATTCAAGATAACATGTTGCAAACATATAGCTTACATCGTATTACCTTGATTAACCCTTCATAATATAAATTTACTATTACTATCATATGTTTGTTGTGAATTTGAAGTCTATATCATGTAAAAGTACTACATTATTAAAAAGAGATACATAAGAAAAGAATAAGCCTCTTATTTGAATTTAGATTTAGGCCTCTAATTTTGTTAAGCCGCCATTCAGAGTAGGGTCTACTATGTCCTCTATTGATAATTCAAGTGAGTTGAGTTCACTATTTTCTCGGCAGGCAAGAACCTTCCTGACAAAGGAGATGAACCTCCTTTCAGTTTTAGGATTTCTTGAAGCAGATGAAAACAACTTGAATTTGAGACTAGGAATTGAATGCGTCCATCTTTTTGATAGTTATTTTTGTTTTCTTCCAACTTAACGTTTTCTTGTTATAAAGTACAGTACCAGTCACAACAACCAATAACAAAACCGTATATTAAACATATTTTTGTAAAAGAAAAGCACTACAAGCTGCAGAACCATTCACAAAATTAGGGCCGCTTATCGGACGGATTGGGCGGTTATTTATTCTTAACGGTTTGGCTTATCGGTTATCGACTTTTAAATGTATTAATCCGCTAGCCACCTGATAAGATATCGGGCGGATTACTATCGGTTTAGCTCTTATCGGGCGGTTTATCGGATTGTTTGCTGACCGCTGTGGCTCAAAATAAAATCCCTATGCTCAGCAGACTACATTCCAGTCTATAGATATGGCACCTAAGAAGAGAGCTAAATAGAAGAAATATAAATTTACATTCCAGCGTATTTCCCAGTAGAATCATCTCTGGGGATGAGCCTATTAACAATTTATAACTATCAGAAAAAATAGAAGACAATACTGGGTATAACACATGACATCAAAATTATCTAATAGTAACTAACTGAAATAGTAAATTATAATTAAATGTCTAATAGTAAATTAGTAATAGATAGAGTACTCGAAATGGAAGAAGGGTTTTTGATTATTTAATATATATATATGGATAAAAATAAATTTTATATATATACATATATATATATATATATATATATATTCTTAACGGGTTAACGGATTATCCATTAAGAAAATTGAATAATCCACCCCAAATCAATAAGCCGTTAAACCGATACCAATAAGCTATTAAGCTTCGATTTCGATTCGGTTTTCGATTTCGGTTCAGTTTTGAACACCGGTGATTAATTGCCGCAACAAATAGCAAGACTCAACAAAAAAGGACAGATGACATAATGATTTCTTTGTTATAAAGTGGTCAATTATCTTCAAACCTGCAAAATACGTCGCCTTCAATCACCGAAAAACGGGACACTACGTCACGGCGGACATGGATGTAACCATTCATCCAACTATCAACAGTCCAACTGCCCTTCCCAATGTAATAAGGAGAAGAGCATGGCGTCCACACTCAGCCCGAAGTGGGCGCTCATCTGGCCCAAGGGCCCAAACAGCCATTCATCGAAGTAGGCAGAAAAATGTGGGAAATAAATTAGGTTTACCGAAGCCAAATTGAGTTTCAGAAACTAATACAAAGTTGATCTGTTTCCACCGTAAAATGCAGTTTCAAGAACTCGATGTGAAGAATCTAAAGGACTTTAAAAGTTTTAGAGAGGGTCAAAGCTGTTTACTCCAAAACAACCCTAATATATGGAGCAATTACCTTTTAAAAATTGGCGGCGCGTTTGTTTCAAAAGAGTATTGGGACTTCTTTACATTTTTACCGAAAATGAAAAACAACTCCGGACGTGGTATCTCCATTGGAAAAATATTCTGATAAAAGATTCAACTTTTTATATATTAAATAAATACCAAGTTAATGATCTTTATTCTTTTAGTTTGTTTTTGCATTTACAGAATGGTATACGGTCGAAATAGATTTCGGACTTCGTACGTTTGATCGAGTTCGAAAGATAAGCGATCGAAGTGAGACTTCGAGATGGGTTCCGAAGATGGTACAAACAAGCTTCGAACCCGAGGGGCCGATCAATGTCGAGTTCGATATCATTATCAAACTCGAATCCAAATCGAACTACGATGCAAAGTAAAACTATCAAGCTTATGATCCAGAGACCGACCAACATTGACTCCGAATAAATTCAAGGGTCCGAGCCAGAATCGAGCTTAAGCCAAGATCGAGAGCTCAAGTCTGGATCGAGCTCAAGCCAAGATCGAGAGCTCAAGTCAAGATCGAGCTCACAGACAAAAGTCGTTGCAATCCCACAAGGGGAGAGAATCTTGACAGGAATGGTGGAAAAGTTGATCTATCATGGACTTTCCACTGAGTATTTTAATTATATTTAAAGTATGATCACTCTACTATAAAGGAGGAGGGTTATCATTTCTGGAAAGTGAGTTTTGGAGATAGAGGGCTCACATTGTAATTCAAGCACGATATCCTCATATATTCAAGAGTTACTCTTTTAAGCCTAAAAAACTGATCCATCTTGCTTAGTCCTAAAAATCGTCTTCTTTACAACTTTGTTTATTTTATTCTTTGCAGTTCGTATTTGATATTTTCTTTTATTCTCACGATTTGTATTAAACTATATTACATATCCTTAGAACAACATATAAATTCAACTCTATCCGTTTTTCGGGTAAACAAAAATCTTGATTCGTTAGATTGTGTATAACTGTTAAACCTATAGAATTAGCGTTTGCAGAAAGGAAAATAACTGATAAACTAACGTATATCTTATCTGAGATAGTGTGAGTTCGGTCTTTAATTGGGCGCGAAGAAATTGTCATTTACTGTATATTTATAAAAGTATTCATTTTCTTGTCACCCCATGAATAGAAGGGCAGGAAAATGTGGAGGAGTGAGGACAGTAAATGGAATTAAAAATTTGCACCTAATATAAACAGGGTAATTTAAAATTGCAACCGTTAGAACTCTTAGACTAATTCAATTACCGTGGTATCATTTCTTTGATAAGTTCACAAAAGCTCCATTAATGCCTTATCAGGCATTTTTTTCTTTTTCTTTTACATTATCACAAATTGAACTGTTTGTCCACACTATAATTCCCAAGACATTTAACCTTTAAAGTCCTTAGTTTTTTTTATAAAAAAAATAAATTCTTCGACCCTTTTCTCGATCCTTCTACTTGAATGAAACTCAAACATTAAACTTTAAGTTCTATTACTTTTAACCAGCATCAGAAACTATTACATTTGGTAGCCGAAAAAATATATTAAATTAGTAGTATAATTTTTATATATAACATGCAGAATGTAAAAATACATCTTTTCGGCTATTATTTTGATAGCGGTTATAAAGTGTCATTTTCTCATGTTTTTATCTTTTGAATTGGATCGAAACTTCGGGTTTAACATTTGGCCTTCAAAATCCAACAAGACTCGTAATGCCAAGAATCAGGGAAGGGACAAGGCAGAATCAGAAACCTGAAAAACAATACTGATATCAAATAAAACACGACATCCCATCCCACCAGCATTTCAAACCAATTACCAAACCTATTAAGCAGCTGCAGAATTGCCATTGAAATCTAGTCTCTATCGAAATAGAAGGATCTAAAACAGAGAGCCACATAACCAATCACCACTAGCTTGTCTATGGTAATAAATTAAGCATTTAGAGTATGTTCTCAAAAAAAGAAAAGAAAAGCTACATCAATCTCTTACCATTGTCATCTTCAGCCATTGCTTCTTTAACATCAAGAGTAAAACTATATTCCTGATCACAGGCCAGAAAATAAGAGTCGCAGACAAAATAGACTGTGTAGGTCCTCGTTCCAGCATCTGCAGGCGCAGCAAACTCCAGCTTGACACTACACTTCCTTTGGAGGGACGTAACTCTCTTAATGGCCAGTAATTGGTTGCTCTTTGTTTCGCCGATAACAAGCCACCATCCTTCTTCCTTGGCTTTAGGATATCTGGGTGCAAAAACCGGCCCAACCTCTGTTCTACCCTTAATATCTCGCTCAAGGGTTACCTGCACACTTACATTGTCTCCAGCCCTTACATTATCACTCTCCAGCACATCATATGTCAAATCAATGTCTGGAAACCGATTACAGAACCGTTCAATATCCATAAGCTCTAAGTCCGACATTTGAAAGAGCTCACGCTTCTCGTCAACTTTCATCTTCACTAAATCAAACACTGTCTCTATACTCTTTCCTGGATTTTCTAGGCACTTGCTAGCCAATTCCGCTGTGAAGTGTGGAACCTGGAGAAGCACAGAGTCACGTTCCCACATTCCCTGTGTCACCATCTGGCTTACCTCCATTGCTAGAATTGCTAGACTAAACCATCCATTGCTGGAAATAACATCAACCATTGCTTGAAGCAGCCTAGTAGCAGAAACAAGCACCTCTTGCTGGTCAGAAGCAAGATTGCCACCCACCACTTGCCTAGAGAAATGGGCTTGCAAAAGAGCATTAGCCTTTATGTGAGGATCTGCGTATATCGGATTCTCAAAAGAGAAACGCTGGTGATGAATCAACCTTCTTATCAACTCCTCCTCACCTGGTCGTATAGGCAACTGTTCATATTCCGAAGCTGAAGCCAATATTTCCAGCAAGCCCTTCAACTTCGTTTGGGAGGTCAAAGAAGAGTTAAAACGCTCTATTGTCGTGTAACTGATATAATAATATGACGCTATCATGCCAAGATTCAAAGGTGAAAGCAAAAAGTCATCCTCAACGGCGACACATTTGCTTGCCTCCAAGTCACTGATAGCATTCTCCACCAGCTGCGAGAGGTGGTCAGAGAGATGCCTGTGACTAACACCCAGCAAATTGTAGTAATTTGGATTCTGTGTCAGCCTTCTGTACATGAAGGTCCATGTTAGGTAATTCACAGCATCCTGCTTGTTCTGAATAACTCCAGTAACCACCTCAGCATTCAAATTGTCATGGAGATAGTACTGCAGATGGCTTTCAACTGGGAATGCTTCATACAAGAACTTCTTATAGTAGTCCTTCCGTGGTGCATGGCAGAGAATGATACACTTCCCAGAGCTATCTACAAAAGGACGACTAGCACGACCCATCATCTGCAACAAATCAGTAACTGGATAATCAGTGTACTGTGAATTTTCCCTACCATCATAGTACTGAGTTCCCATGACCACCACCAAATGTGCAGATACTGCTACTCCCCAACACATTGTACTGTTCATTACACACACTTGAATCCATCCAGTTTCAAACAACGTCTTCACTATATCCTGATCATTGCCACTCAATCCCTCATGCAAGTAGCCCACGCCATATTTGAGTGTCTCCTTCAGCATAGATTCATTGATCCTGTTGACAAAAGGCTCCAACTCTTCTGCAGATCGTAGCAGAAACATAGGTGTGTCTTCGCTGTCCATGCTTGAATAAGTCATCAGATCTAGGGCAGTCAAGCGTGCATGCTTCCTCGTAGGAACATACACGATTGCAGGTTTTCCTTTCCTTGCGTGTCGAACTATTGCAGTATATGTGGGCTTTGTCATGGCTTGCATCCTAGCTTCAAAGTTAGCAATATCAACACTCTGAATGTGTATTTCCAGTGGCACAGGCCTGACAGTAGGAGGAAAGTTGAAGAGCCCATGAGATGTAGCCCCAATCCATTCTCCCAAATCCTTGGCATTAGCTAGGGAAGTTGACAAAGCGACGATCCGTATCTTGTTCTCAACCTGGCTTGAGATATATCTCATCCGAGAGATGATTACCTCCAGGATTGGGCCACCTTGACCACCAATCAGGTGCAACTCATCGATTATGAAAAGACTGACTTGCTGAACATGCTTACGTTGTTTCCAACGACGAGATAAAGCATCCCATTTCTCAGGCGTGCTGATAATTAATTGACCCTTCTCCAACAGCTTCAGATCACTGGTTGTCTCCCCAGTTAATTCAACAACTCTCATTCCCAGAGAGTCTCCAAATTTCTTCTTCCAATCACTGAATCGCTCCTTGGCAAGAGCCTCTACTGGAGCTATATACACAGCACGCATGGCATTATCAGGTCCTTTCTGATGATTCCTCAATATGGCAAATTCAGCACAAATGGTCTTCCCACTACCAGTTGGAGCTGCAACCAAGACATTGTCATCTGAATTGTACAACACTGTGAAAACCTGAGTCTGAACCGGATTGAAATGCTTAAAATCTTGACAAAGTGCTTCATATGCTGGATTCCTCAATGCAGTTATTGGCAGAGGTTGTAAGTCTAGTAACTCGGTGGGAGGAGGATATTTCTCAGGCAAAATCAGGTGTCGGAAAGAGACTGGCAAAACAGTTTCGGACCCTAGCCATCTGTCTGAGACAACGCGAATAAAATATTGAGGGGGCAATGGCTCATATATTGGGACTGTGAAGTTCAAAGTATGGTCTTCATCAATATACTGCTTCTTCAGCATGAAATATTCATAGTGAAGAATATATTCTCCATCATCATCTTCAACAACCACCCAGAAAGGTTCTACAAAACCATGAACCTTGTCGTCCCATTGGAAATCCGGTGTAATAGTCAATTCTACCCTCAAAACTGACCGGGTAATTGGTTGAACATGTGCTGTGAGGTTCAGCTTTGGGAACTGATGAATAAACTCGTGTAACGTCCTTTCCATCTTCGGGGACCGGATAAGCTCTCCCAATTCTTGTGATGAAAGATCATAATAACGCTCCCAAGCCAAATCTTTCTTCTTCAACTTCATCGAGATATCATTTGGTATGACATGGAATTGGCGAAGTGGTGTCTGTACACTCCACATCCTCTTGCTTATCATTTTGCACCATTTCAAGGCCTTCTCAGCTAACTGAGCCCATCCTCTTTTCAGAACTATCTCAAAAAGAGCTCGCATGAGACGTGCAGCACTCTGAGTTATATAAACCATGTCTGATGACAAAGACAACCCTTCAAGCTTCAGCTGCGAAATATATGCCTGCAGTAGAACATTGATCTTGGCACTGGGCTCCTCAAGACTCTCTCTGATCGGGATGGGAACACGATCCAGAAGCTTTGCCAATTCCATCTTCTCATCTTGTCTTATCGTTGCATATTTGAACTCCTCACTGAGAGAGAAGAGTCTACAAAGCTCAATATCACCCATCGTCGGTTTCAAGTGCTCATTGTATGTGGAAATTGTCCCATGAGTTATGTAGTAATAGCTAGCAATGCGACCCAAGTCAGTCACCTGAAAATATCCACTTTTTCTATCATACTTAATCAGGTTGTTTTTGTCCAGTAATGTAGCTGCAGAATGAACCAAGTCAGCACACCTTTCCTCCAAAGCAAAGTCAGTTTTGAGTCCATAAAGAGTGGGATTTCGTACCATTCGAACACAGAGGTAAGTATAGAGGAGCCACTTGCATGCCTCTTTGGCATTCTGCACCGTCCCAAGGACAATCTCTGCGTTCAATTGATCAGGCAACTTAGATATAAATTGACTTTCAATAGGAAGCTGCTGATTCATTAAAGAAAGATAATATTGCAATTGAGTGTGTCCAGTTATGATGATTCCTTCACCATAAGTATCATATTGAGGCCTTCCCGCACGGCCAAGCATCTGCATAACATCAAGGGGACTGAGTTCAGTCCAGGCTCCTTTTTCAGGATTGTATATCTGAGTGCCCTTTATAATGACAGTATGTGCAGGTAAATTGACACCCCAAGCTAAGGTTGCTGTTGAAACCAAAACTTGCACATGGCCAGCAGCAAAAAGTTCCTCCACAAGTTGCCGATCAGTTCTAACCAACCCCGCATGGTGAATCGCAAAACCATATGGTAGAACATCTTTGAGGTCATTGCTCTTGATAAGCTCAGTTTGAGGCTGTAGAATTTCCCGAGTTAAACTATCCTCCTTCAAAAACTTACCAAGGGTGTAATTAGCAAGCGCAGTATCCCGTATTGCCCGAGCTGTTTTAGCTGTTTCCTTCCTTGAATGGACAAAAATAAGCACCTGATGTTTTCCTGCAACACTAATCACCTTCTCATAGCAAACATCATTCATCAACTGGAATCTCTGCAGTGGCTTCTTAACAGTAATACCAATATACTGTTGAGCCAACGGTACAGGTCTATAGCTATTGTCAAAATGAAAGAGTCCTTTGTTCCGATCAACTTGCAAAAACACAGCCACGTCCTCATAATTTGGAAGAGTTGCTGATAATCCAACAAGCCGAATATGCTCTTTTGTGGTTTCAATCTGTCTAACAGTTCTCGCAATGATACTCTCCAGGACAGGCCCTCGATTGTCATGAAGGAGATGTATCTCATCAATAATAACAAGTTTAACAAGCTGTATATATGTGCGATCGCCTGACTTTCTTGTTATAATATCCCACTTCTCTGGGGTAGTCACAATAATTTGAGTCTCTTCAATCTGTTGACGAGTTAATGTTTGATCACCGCTCAACTCTTTCACCTTGACACCATAATGTTCCAACCGCTTGGAGAGATTACCAACCACTTCCGCAACAAGGGCTTTCATGGGTGCCACATATACTATCTTATAATTGTTGTGGTTGAATGATCCATCTTCGTTGCGGTTTAGTGCAATTTGCTGAAGTATAGTAAACATAGCTACATTGGTCTTCCCAGCACCAGTCGGAGCACAGAGCAAAATGTTCTCTGAGGTAAAGAGGGCAGTTTCATATACTTTACTCTGCACCTTGTTCAATTGGGTCATCCCGCTAAACGCTGGTTGAGCCCACTCTGGAATGGACGATATCTTCACAAGCTCTTGGCCAGGGGCTAGTGGCTTCGACTTCAACGCTGGTACATGAACTTCCTCATACCCCTTCTTATGAATCCTATAAGAACCCACTGGAAGCTCTAATGTCTTATTTGCCATCAATAAACCACCTTGATGAAATGCAAGGCTGTCAAGATCAAGTAACTCACGCTGCCCACCATTATCAACATCTCTATCTACAAGTGCCTTACTATCCACGTTACCATCAACACCACCAGTCTCATCTTTAAGACGCCGAGCCTCTTCCCTAATGCTTTTTTCCAAATTCTTCTGCCTCTCTTTTGCTGTAACTCTAGTCGCGCGCAACTGCTCTAATATGGCGGCATGATCTTGCCCCAAAGCCAACATCTCTTCTTCAATTCTCTTCCTTTTCTCTTGGTCTTCAGCCCTTGCAAGACGGGTACACCATACTACCTTAAGCCGGTTCCCTAGGAGATATTTGATGAGACTGAACTTATCAAATTGGAGATGCACCAGTAGCTTGGTTTCTACTTGGCGATCATCATTCCCTTCAGCAAGAATTTTAAGAACTTCTTCAGCAAGCTTTTGGCTCTGTTGCGAATCCATCTGCTGCTGGTAAGCTTGAGAAATCTTTCTTTGAAGCCAATAAGCATCTATGTCCTGAACATTCAAAGCCATTCCTTCATCCGCCTCCTGCATCTCATCTTCATCAATGCCACTGCCCATTTGCATAGCGCCAGAACCATTGGCTTCCAGCATAACATCCTCCTCCTCCTCTTCATCATCAATCTCGCTTACTTCATCTTCTTCTTCATCTTCATTCTCCTCAAACTCAACTGCTACACCAACATCATAATCAAGAGCTTCATCGCGACCATCTAATTGGTAGTCAGTGATGAATCGCCCAATCGACACCAACTTATCAAACACCTGGTCCGAAATAGGGTTTAACAGCTTTTCAATTTCCAATTTCTTTTCAGGGTTCTTAAAGTTACCGTCTTTTAACACGGCCAATATCTCATCAGCAGCCCCACTCACAATACTAAAGGGCTGTCCACCAATTTGCTGCTGAATAAGGCTGAGCATGGCTTCATAAGCAGCCCTAGTTTCCTTAGTTTTAGGCTGGTAAACTCCACCTTCCTCATCAATTGAATTAAGAACACTTTCTTCCCGAAGAAGTCGTCGTCTTTTGGGCTCAGAGTAAAGTGTGTCCCATTGCCGCTCCTTTTTCTTCCTATCCTTATCAGTTGGTCTACCCTTGTAAGCTCGATCACCAAATGTTTTGGGGTCTATTCTGCCATAAAGAGACTCAGGTTCACCGGTCGGTTCATGAGTATTACGACGACGACGAGAATCGGTGGCTAGGGCAAGATTTGAGTTTGCTCGATATTCATACTGTTTCAAACGTGCATGTGCCTCTGCACCACCACCCGAATCGGCCATCTTTAAAAAAAATCAAGTTCAAAAGTGTGCTTTGCCACAAGGAAAAGCAGTATACGATGAAGCAGACGATAACAGATCCTATATATATAGTTGACAGCCCCTCTGAATCCCAATTGGGGTTGGACTAGAAAAGTTCAATGCGGGATTGTATCCCAATTAGGATTTGCCTGATTGGATTGAAAAAGTATGAGTTTTACTAGCTGAAAACCGCCTAGCTATGCCTATGCGTACTGTATCCCAATTGGGATTGGATTAAAAAAAGTGTAGTTTTTTCTTTTTTATGTTGGTCAAATATATATAAACATAACAAACTGTTTTTTGTTATGGAATAATATAATATAAAGTAAAATAAGAGAAATTTAGAGAGAGATAATTAATAAATTTTTCTTGATAATTTAATACAAATGAGTAAAGAAGTTTCTAGTTATAAAAGAATTGATTGGTGACTAAGTAACTAATTTTGGTGGCCAAGTAACAAATATTGGTGATCAAATAACCAATCTTAATGACCAAGTAACTACAATAAGTCATGACTAACTAATTTACTTCCAAGTAATTTTATAATACATGAACATTCACTTTTAATTTTATTAGTGTCAAGGTACGCGCGTCGCCTATATGGATGAGTATAATATTTTTAAAATTATACAAATATTATTAATCAATGTATTTGAGTTATTAAATACAACAACAACAACAACCCAGTATAATCCCACTAGTGGGGTCTGGGGAGGGTAGTGTGTACGCAGACCTTACCCCTACCCTGGGGTAGAGAGGCTGTTTCCAATAGACCCTCGGCATCCTTCCCTCCAAGAACTCCCCACCTTGCTCTTGGGGTGACTCGAACTCACAACCTCTTGGTTGGAAGTGGAGGGTGCTTACCATTTGAGTTATTAAATATTATTAAAATAAGATAGATAGATAGATTCATGTACATTTTATAGTTATAGATAAAAATAATATACACATAGTTATTATTATTATTATTAAACAGAGATCTAATGTGATTTGATTTTAGTCCTTTTTATTTAAAAAGTATAGCTTTCAACTTGCGACTTTGAATAATTTTGATACAGGGTTTTAATTTTATGAGTTAGGCAACTATCTTTTCTAGTAATAACACGGAACAAAAGTCTAAATCGGCAAGTAAAAAAGAAGCAATAACTTTTCTTTTTTGCTTTTCCCTTTTATGTCAAATACCAATAAAATTTATTGTCTTCATTTATACTATATTAAAAGTACGAAGGCCCTTAGCGAAATGTCGTTCGCCTTTTTTACCCTTTGAAAATAGAGCTCACATTGAATAAAATAGTCATTTTATTAATTTTATAATATTTAGGATTTTGAAATCAACTAAAACTTTATTTATTATAGTAGGAAATCCCAATATTTAGGACATTTAAATCAACTAGAATTTTTATAATTCAAAATCCTAATATTTAGGAATCAAATATAAGAACTATTTTTTACGTTAAAATACATTTTAGGAATTCAAATTTCAAAGTTTAAATATCTCACCACTAAGCATTAGATTTAGGTTCAAAACATACTACTTTTTAATTTAAAGTATTGATTCATCCATTTATTTTTTTTGTCTAGTACTATTAATTATTCTAAAAGTAAAGCTAGACGAGGAATTAGAGTTAAAATAAGCCAACATATGACTTATATAAGGGAATAAATTTCTATTTCCTCTGTCTCAAATTATTTATCGTAATTTCTAAAAATAGATAATTTAAATTATTTGTATTTTAAAAGTTCAAGACAAAATTAATTAATGTTTTTTCATTTTATCCTTAGTAGTAATTGTTCTTGAGGATGGAGATGGCACATAAATAAAGTAAATGTTCAATGAAGAGAGATTATATTAAAGACATAAATAAGGGTAAAATAGTCAAATTTCTTCTAACTAATTTTCTTTAAGGGCATATCAAATAGAAATACAATAAATAACTTGAAACAGATGGAATATTTATATCAAGAGCCTTTAAATAGGTAGAAAGATTGTGAATTTGTTAATGTTATGAAACATTTATTTTAACAACAAGAATGTAACTCCAACCAAACAAATAATTGGTCAATAACAGAAATCTCATCAATTGATAAATGATAATGAACGAATACAATTACAAATTTATTAGTACAGAAGTTGAACTAATCTATAGTGTCATTCGTCTTTTTTACCCTTTAAAAATAAATTTCGCAATGGACAAATTTATAATTTAAGTTACTTTCCCAATATTTAGGACTTTAAAATCAAGTAATTTCTTTTATTATTGCCTAATATTTAGGAGTTCGAGATCAACTAAATAGTGATAAAATATATTAAGTAAAAAGAAGAGAATTTAAAAAGTAAAAACTAAGTTTCTTTTCAATGAAGGACAAAAAATATTATATATTCGTGTAAATTTTTGTGCTTATATCGTATAAGGAAAATTTTATCGTGCAAGATCAATTTTGATCCTTTATTTTCCTTTCCATACAAAAATATTTTCTTGGTTGTTTAAATTATATTTTATTAAATTGTTTCACACCTATAATTATTTCATGTGTTAATTTTCCTAATATTTACCTATTTAGGATTTTTCAAATCAGTTTTATTTGTCAAATATGTATTATTTGAACCATGTCATAAGTCTTAATATGTAAAATTTAAAATCAATTAAAATTTTAATCATCTTTTACAAATTATTTTCCTAAGCAAATATTTAATTTATTTTGATATAAATTTCTATTTTCTTAATAATTTCTTCTTCTTACATGCATATAAATATATTTATTAATTGACGCGGCACACACGTACAATGCAAGTATACTAAAATAAGTATATTAAAAAGTACTATTCCTCCAACCAGAACTTAATTAATTTTGCTAATAAATTTTGTGAGTTTATTGATTAGTGTAACTTCAGTACTAATAAATTTGTAATTGTAGTCGTCTTTAATTTAATTTAGGAGTCTTACTCTAATGTAGTCATTATTCATAGGTGCAAAGTACTTGCTTACTATTCTAAGTAGATAATTGCAATAGATACACTTGGTTTTCTTTACTTTAAGTGCGAATAAATCAGGTATGCAAGATAGACCTCAATTACAAGCCAATGGGTTGAATGAATTAAGAACTGCAATCATATACCGAGTTTGGTGATACTTTTGTTGGAATATGTAATCAAAATTAGACTATGAATATTTCTTTTTTACGATAATTGTATTCGGGTCAATTTGTGCACACTCGATCCACCAGCATACGTATCAGATAACTCTGACAACCAAAGATTAGGTAGATGGGAAGAAATAACTTAGTTTTTTTTTTGTCTCTGCAGTGATATATACTGCATACCACTTAAAATTCTATATCCAGCTCTGTTGACTCAAAGTTATTGAATTTTGATAAAGTAAAAATTAAATGGTATAGTTTGCTTGCAGGAAGACAAGAATTTGGTTAGGCATATTTGAGACAGCAATCAGCAGAGGATGCAGCAAGAGCATATGATAAAGCAGCAAGTCTTATGTGTGGTCCAATGGCTAGAACCAATTTTCCATACAACCAAAACATGCCACAGACATCTTCCTCAAAGCTTCTCTCAGCTACTTTGACAGCCAAGTTGCACAAATGTTACATGGCTTCACTTCAAATGGCCAAAATCTCAGCACAAGAACATAGAATCCAATCTTCACATGTTGATGTACTAAAAAATGCACTCATTCAAGAACATGTTGCCTATGAAATGAAAAACCAAATGGTAGTGCCAAAGCCATCAGTATTGACACATGATGTGGAGAGCATACCACAATTTGTGAAGCCACTTGAAGATGATCACATAGAACAAATGATTGAATAACTGTTGGATTATGGGTCCATTGAGCTCTAATGTTACTTCTCACTAAAAAAAAATATAAAGCGGTATGTTGGGCAAGCTTGCAGGCATACCTCGACTATTCTACCAGATACATGCTGATGTTCCTCCTAGTAATTGTCTCCTCTCATGCCTGCATTGCGTCTGAACTAGAAAGCTATCCAATTTGCTAATTTAACCCCATTGGTATAAGTTAAAGTTTTTTCATGAGCCTCTCTTTGTTAAATCTATACATCATTAGTAGGTAGCCCTTCTCTTTGGTTCCTAGAGTTGTTGCTTTAAGAGCCTTCTATTAGTTGTAAATGATGTATATCCAGTGTACTCCAATGTTTTTTAGCTCATAGTCTGTACTCTATTCAACGTCACCGTTATCGTAGGAAAAAAAAAATTACAGCAGTATTATCATAAGCATTACATATATTTTCCAGAGCACTTCTTTCTTTATTACGGCATATTACATTTATGAAAAATTTCGACTAAATACATATACTACCTCCTAAACTTATCCGTTTCTTTCATTTTGACACAAGAATGTGGACTTGTTCCTATTAAACATTTAAAAAAGAGGAAAAAACATAACTAGGCAATATTTAAAGAAAATTTGCAAAACTATAGCAACATTAGTTAATTATCATTCATGGCACCTAAATATTAACATATCATAATAGCTTTCAAATAGGTGTTCCTAAAATTCAACCGGACAAGAATCAACACCATAAGAAATTGTTCCTACTTTTTCGCTCATATTTTTTTTTATCTTCCATAACTGATACAATCCTTCCATTCTTTTTTGTCTTCCCTTTTCTAATGCCTTTTTTCTCATTTCTTTTTGTATATGCAAAATTCTTCTTTTCGTTTCCTTCTTTGGAGTTTAAATTTGGATAATAACATATTATCTTAATATGTTATAACTTCGACTGGTGGTTCTTATATATATTTTCTATTACAATGGTATATGTGATAAATTATATAATAGTGATATATATATAATTTATATATGAGGTATAAAATACATATAAAAATATATATATGTGGCATATTGATGGAATATTTACATTATAAATTATCACAATATAGTATACTTGAATTATATTAAAGGTATATTTTGAGTAAAAATAAAATTATACAGCAAAAATAGTTTAAAACTTAAAGAAAAAATTACTAAAATTCCCATTGTGCAACCTCAATAAAGAGGGAATTATTTTTGAGATATTCTTCTTTCATAATCTTTGATATATTTGGTAAGTGTTATTTATGGAACAGAAAAAACAATTATGAAAGAGAGAGGAAAAAGGAAATGTAGTAAAAGTGTATTGATGTAGAGGGATCCCTTAGTTAATGGACTCACCAACGTGAAAGTGCTAAAAATATAAAAACGTGTACCATTTTTGGAATAAACAAAGATTACTATTATTTATGAGAATAATTTATATCTATATATTATATTAAAAGCACGAATGCCCTTAGGGAAATATCGTTCGCCTTTTTTACCCTTTAAAAATAGAATTTATATTAGACAAAATAGTCATTTAATTATTTTTATAATATTTAGGGCCTTAATTTCAACTAACATTATGTTTATTTATTTTTTTGTTAATTAAAGTATGTAAGAAGTCTTCCAATTTTTGGTATTTGAAGTTTAAGTTTATATGGCACTTATTTACTTGCCATTTATATTTAGCATATTAACCAAGTAAACTATCAATTGGTTTAGTTTTCGTTACAATCCGATACTTTATTGAATTGATACCATAATTAATGATTCACGCACCAGCCATTAATTCCTTGCTATTTAGTGCATTCTACCTTTTTGTCCGGTAATTTACAAAAATAGGGAGGCTATATTGGTGTGAAACATACTGAAAATAGAAAAGGATTTTTAACTAGCACAGACTCTTTAATGCCAAGATTCAAAAGGATTCTAAGAAAATACTGAAACAACCCGCATCTAAGTAATTCTAGGAGTTTTCATCTCAAATATATATATATAAACAGGTGGTGAAACTCAAATATGATCGTTTAGAGCATATTAAAATCTCAAGTCAAAAAGTCATACAACACGCGCCCTTTATTCGTATCTAGGATCTTCTTTTTGCTTAAAATCCGTCGGTATTTTTCTTTTCTCTTTACTTTGTATCTTTTTTGCACTTTTGAATCTCTTTTATCTATTGTAGTCATACGTTTACCGTCAACGTAAGTTCATTGTTTCAAATATTTTCTTATTTTTGTCCTTAATCTGCTTTGTTTGATTTGTTCTTTGTACTTTGTTTGATTTTGTGATTTTTCCTTAAATTGAAACATGTTATATATTTTTCTAAATAATTACCATTATTTATGTTTGCTACTAAATTGTAGACTAGCTTTTCAAGTCGCTAATTTGGAGTTCGCTTTTTCTTCCTCTTATAGGATAAAACTAAGCTATCTTGGAAATTAGGAAGAACAGAAAGATAATGAAGATTGTGCATCCGCCAACTCTTTTGATTTGTTTGCACAAACATCATAATATATTATGTTGAATTTAATTTCGAAAAATATGTCAATCACATTGAGTGATTGATGTATAACTTTTTCATGTTTAACTCAATGTACACTTTTACCTTTTTTCCTTTTCTAAATTTAGAAAGGTCTATCTAAAGGTAGCTAGGATTGGCAATGAAAATGGTCAATATTTTTTTTATATTTTTTAATTTTTTATTTTTTGATTAAAAAGATACATATATTAGTACTGCCAGATACTATTAGTACATTATTTGTAGTTTCTTGTGTAACAAGGCTGGAAAATATATTAGTAGGGTATGTACTTTTTTCTAATTATCTCTATAAACTGTTGAGATGATTCTTTTATTATTATTAGAAGTTGCACTAACAAAGCATAGAAACAACTTAGTTTTGCACCAAATTCGTATAAACAGTGGAATGAGATATTCTTTCACAAGCGTTATTTACTTATTTTTGGACGAACTTATACTGAAATAGGACTAAATCCAGGAAGCAATATCCATGTGGTCATATTACATGACCAATGTTTATCACAAAAGAAATAAAAAAAACTACAACGTACAAAAAAAAAAACTTAAAGAAAATAAAAAAAGTAAAAGAAAAAGCAGTTTGTAAAATTCATGTTATTCTTCCCAAGACGTTAGTATTTCTCCTTTAGTTTTATAATATAGTTCAATTTGTTTTACAAGTTGATATTACTATAGTTACTTTTATTTTATAGTGGTGTATCTAAATTGATAATGGATCATATTTCCAAGTGAGTCTGTACCATTAACACGTGGAACATAGTGCAGAACCAGAATAGAATTTCAAACTCGCCCTCACTTTTGATTTAATTACATAATTACCCTTTCGTCGTACCTCAATACCTTCACTTATTATGTAGGTAAAATATGAAGCAGTGAATATCAACATAAAAAATAAGACTAACAGATAGGAAAATCAACATATGCTTTCCTGATCTCATATAGTGAGACTTGAATACCATCTATAGGACGTAATTATAAAAAGATAGGAAAATAATGAGTGACTCAACCTCTAAATGAGACTAACAGTTGCAGTAGAAATCCACGCTTTGAAAAATTGATAATAAATTATTGTTTCTAGCTTTCCGTGTTGCTACCCATTTCATAAGTATCGGATTATGTTAATTTATCTAAATTTATGTTAACAACGTCCACATAAAAATTAAATACATGGTTCACAGTAGGAAGTTTGTATGTTGTGAGTTAACAAATGAAAAACAGATAACAAGAGAAAAAGAAGGGAGACAGAGAGAGAGGCTTTATAAAATGACCAAATATTTTCGTACAGTATCTTTTATTGATTAAAAAAATATTTGTTATTTGACCCTGTTTATATCTTTTAAAATGTGTGTTCTTTCTAAAACCGAAAAGGAAATAAATGTTAAGTTGAATATTCACTAAGAGCAAAACTTCTTCCTTTATTGAATAGCTAAATAGGTTGCATTATTTTCAGAAATTTATACCTTTTTTTTAATTTTTATTTTAATACTCAAACACAATTTTTATTATAATATTTATGTCATTTTGAAAAATAGTCATACTCATTAGTTGCGCGTGTAATAATCCAACCGGTCATTTTAACTTTTAGAAACCCGTTCCTTAAAATAAAACTCTCCGAAAATGCTTTTATTAATTTATAACTCGCGGGGATGGTCGGGATTTGGAAGTGTGTGGTTGAAATCGGAACACTTGGTTCCTTAAGTTAGCTTTAAATGGACAAGTTTGACTTCGGTCAACATTTTAAGAAAATGACCCCGGAATCGAAATTTGACGGTTCCAATAGTTTCGTATGATGATTCTGGACTTGAGCGTATGTCCGAATCAGATTTTGGATAACCTGGGAGCGTTTTGACGCTTAATAGTAAAAATCAACTATTTTAAGGTTTAAAATTCTTTAAATTTGGTTTGGGATAGGTTTTTGAGTAATTTAAGTCCGTTTGGAATTCTGAATTTGGGAATAGTTCCGTATAATGATTTAAGACTTGCACGCAAAATTTTGTGTCATTCCGAGTAGTTTAAGTATATTTCGGCGCATTGAAAGTAAATTGAAGAACTTAAAATTCTTAAGTTTGAATCAATTTGGTTTATGGTATGATTCTTAGATTTGATGTTGTTTTACACGTTCCGAGAGTTCGAGCAAGTCTGTTTTAGGATTTCAAACCTGTTGGTATGTTTGGGCGGGGTCCCGGGGGCCCCGAGTGTCAATCGGAGGAGGCTCGGACCAAGTTGAAAGTTGGGAGCCAAAACTGAAGCTCCCAGCTACTGTCAGAATCGCACCTGCGCTTGGCCAGTCGCAGGTGTGACATTTGCATATGCGACAGAAGCTCACAGGCGCGGAACTCGCAGATGCGAGATTTCTTCGCAGAAGCGGAAAAGGGAAGGGGAGGCCATCGCCGCAGATGCAGAATTTTGGCACACCTACGATCGCGCATGCGCGAAGCAGTGTGCGCAGATGCGGGTTTGACCAAGGCTAGTGAGACTCGCACCTACGAGGATTTACCACAGGTGCGGTACACTGTCCGCAGGTGCGAAAGACTTGTTTGGCAGAAAGCTTAAAAGAAAGGGAATTCACCATTTTTGCCCATTTTCTTCCATTCTTGGGTGATTTTGGAGCTTTTTGAGAGGAGATTTCAACTAACAACTTGGAGGTAAGTTAATTCTACACCCATTGAGTTAAATACATAGATTATAAGTAGATTATAACTAGTAAATCTTAGAAATCAAAGATTTAGATGAAAAACCTAGATTTTTATAAAAGTAAGATTTTAACTACAAAAATAGTTATGGAATTAGTAAAAATTATATATTCAAGTTCTTGAGATTATGGGTAACGTTTTCATCGGAAAATTTCCAGAATCCGAGCATGTGGGCCCGGGGTGAATTTTAGAAATTTTACCATTTTGGATAGGGTAATTTATTTAATAGATGAATTTCGAATTTTTAAATATATATTAATTATTTTATATAATTTTTGGATAGTTTCGGATTTTTCGGTATTGAATCGAGAATTTTACGCGACGCGATAATCGGACTTTGAGACGAGGGTAAGTCTTTTGTCTAATCTTGTGAGGGAGAAATTACCCCATAGGGATTAAATTGACTAATTGTTGATAATTGCGGGGGGNCTACACCCATTGAGTTAAATACATAGATTATAAGTAGATTATAACTAGTAAATCTTAGAAATCAAAGATTTAGATGAAAAACCTAGATTTTTATAAAAGTAAGATTTTAACTACAAAAATAGTTATGGAATTAGTAAAAATTATATATTCAAGTTCTTGAGATTATGGGTAACGTTTTCATCGGAAAATTTCCAGAATCCGAGCATGTGGGCCCGGGGTGAATTTTAGAAATTTTACCATTTTGGATAGGGTAATTTATTTAATAGATG
>AWOL01S0124146.1:0-10776 GCA_000715115.1 Nicotiana otophora
GATAACTGTTGTTGTAAGCAAACTCCGCGAGTGGCAGAAACCGATCCCAAGAAACCCCAAAATGAATGACCTAAGTTACAACATGTCCTCCAATATCTGAATAGTGCGCTCGGACTGTCCGTCCATCTGAGGTTGAAATGTTGTGCTCAACTCAACCTGGGTGCCCAGCTCTCGCTACATGACTCACCAAAACTGTGATGTAAACTGCGTGCCTCTATCTGAAATAATGGAAACTGGTACACCGTGAAGGCGGACAACCTCTCGGATGTAAATCTCAGCCAACCGCTCCGAAGAATAGGTAGTACCAACTGGAATGAAGTATGCGGACTTGGTCAGCCGATCTACAATCACCCAAATAGCATCGAACTTTCTCGAAGTTCGTGGGAGTCTAACTACAAAGTCCATGGTAATCCGTTCCCACTTCCACTCTGTAATCTCTAATCTCTGAAGCAATCCACCCCATCTCTGATGCTCATACTTCACCTGCTGACAGTTAAGGCACCAATCTACAAACCCCACTACATCCTTCTTCATTCTCCTCCACCAATAGTGCTACCTCAAGCCCTGATATATCTTCGCGGCATCCGGATGAATGAAATACCGCGAACTGTGGGCCTCCTCAAGAATCAACTCACGTAGCCCATCCACATTGGGCACACAAATCCGACCTTGTATCCTGAATACTCCATCATCCCTAATAGTCACATCTCTGGCATCACCGTGCTGAACCGTGTCCTTAAGGACAAGTAAATAGGGATCATCATACTGGCGCTCTCTGATGCGATCATATAAGGAAGACCGAGAAACCACACAAGCTAGAACTAGACTGGGCTCCGAAATATCCAATCTCACAAACTGGTTGGCCAAGGCCTGAACATCAACTGCAAGATGTCTCTCTCCAACAGGAATAAATGTAAGACTACCCATACTCACCGCCTTTCTACTCAAGGCATCGACCACCACATTGGCCTTCCCGGGATGATACAGAATGGTGATATCATAGTCTTTTAGCAGCTCCAAACATCTCTGCTGCCTCAAATTTAGATCCTTTTATTTGAATAAGTGCTGGAGACTTTGATGATCTGTAAACACCTCACAAGACACACCGTAGAGATAATGCCTCCAAATCTTCAATGCATGAACGATGGCAGCTAACTCCAAATCATGAATAGGGTAGTTCTTCTCATGAGGCTTCAACTGGCATGAAGCATAAGCAATCACTTTACCCTCCTGTATCAACACACACCCAATGCCGATCTGAGAAACATCATAATACATTGTATAAGAGCCTGAAGCTGATGGCAAAACTAGAACTGGAGTTGTGGTCAAGACAGTCTTGATCTTCTGAAAACACTCCTCACACTCATCCGACCACCTGAAAGGAGCACCCTTCTAGGTCAATTTGGTCAAGGGCGATGCAATAGACGAGAAATCCTCCACAAAGTGACGATAATAACCAGCCAAGCCGAGAAAACTCTGAATCTCCATAGCTGAGGACGGTCTATCCAACTCTGAACCGCCTCTATCTTCTTTGGATCCATCTGAATAACCTCACTGGACACCACGTGTCCCAATAATGCCACTGAGCTGAGCCAAAACTCACACTTGGAGGACTTGGCGTAAAGCTTCTCCTCTCTCAACCACTGGAATACAACCCTTAAATGTTGGGCATGCTCCTCCTGGCTACGAGAGTACACCAGGATGTCATCAATGAACACTATGACAAATGGGTCAAGATAAGGCTGAAACACACTATTCATCAGATGCATGAACGTTGTTGGTGCGTTGGTCAGCCCGAAAGACATTACAAGGAACTCATAATGACCATAACGGGTCCTGAATGCTCTCTTTAGAATATCCGAGTCCCGAATCTTTAATTGGTGATACCCAAACCTCAAATCAATCTTGTAGAACACCCTCGCTCCCTGAAGCTGGTTAAACAGATCATCAATACGCGGCAAAGGATACTTGTTCTTGATTGTAACTTTGTTCTTGCCTATAATCAATGCACATTCTCATAGTACCGTCCTTCTTTTTCACAAACAATACCGGTGCATCCTAAGGTGACACACTAGGCCTAATAAACCCCTTATCAAGGAGTTCCTGAAGCTACTCCTTCAATTCCTTCAACTCAGCTGGTGCCATGCGATATGGTGGAATAGAAATGAGCTGAGTGCCCGGCACCAAGTCAATACCGAAGTCAATATCTCTGTCGGGCGGCATGCCCGGCAAGTCTGCAGGAAACACATCCGGAAATTCTCGCACCACCGGAACATAATCAATAGTAGGAGCATCGACACTAACATCCCTCACAAAGGCCAAATTAGATAGATAACCCTTCCCAACCATCTACTAGGCCTTCAAATATGAAATTACTCTACTGGGAACATAGTCCGGAGATCCTCTCCACTCAATCCTCGGCAACCCCGGCATCGTCACAGTCTTAGCGTGACAATCTAGAACAGCATGACATGGAGATAACCAATCCATACCCAAGATCACATCAAAATCAACCATGCTAAGCAATAAGAGATCAAATCTATGTCAAGACTCCCAATGGTCACTACATATGACCGATATACACGGTCCACAATCATGGTATCACCCACCGGTGTAGAGACATGAATAGATGAAACTAAGGACTCAGAAGGCGTATCCAAATGGTGAGCAAAATACGATAATACATATGAATAAGTGGAACCAGGGTCAAATAGTACAAAGGCCTCCTTGTGGAAAACTAAGACAATATATGTGATCACTGCGTCTGAAGCAACAACATCTGGTATGGCAGGAATAACATAGAATCGGGCCTGCCCGCCACCTGATCGGCCTCCCCCTCTAGGGCACCCCTAGGTGACTGAGTTCCACCCCGAGCTAGTTGAGCGGGTGGTGAAGTAACGGGCGCTGAAGTTGTAGGCTGACTCCTCGGCTGAGCTGGACCTCCCGTAAGGCGGGGACAATGGCGGTGAGGACTAGAGGGAGCCACGAGCACCAAAATACTCGCTAGAAGAACCCGGTGTCGATGAGCCCTGAACTGAAGGTGCATGGGATGAACTCTGAGCTGGTAGGGCACTGAGAAATGACTTACCCTGATGATAACTATATGAACCATGGCTGGATGATGCACCACGGTGGACTGGACGACCCGTCTGAGCGTGCCTGTAAGGACGACCCCTGTCGCGGTAGAACTGACCCCCTGAAGGAACACTGCTGAAATCACCTGGTCCACGAGGCCTCTTAGCCTCCCTCTCACCCCGCTCTTGACTGCGGACCATCTTTATTTGCCGAGCAATGTCAACAACCTCATCAAAAGTAGCACCAGATACCCTCTCCCTAGTCATAAGCAACCGCAACTGATATGTGAGGCCATCGATGAACCTCCGAATCCTCTCCCTTATCAGTGGGAACTAGCCAAACTGCGTGACGAGCCAACTCAGAAAACCTCATCTCGTACTGCATCACAGACATGTCATCCTGACGAAGCTACTCAAACTATCTACACAGCTCCTCTCTGCGAGACTGCGGCACGAACTTCTCCAAGAAGAGAACGGAGAACTCCGGCCATGTATGTGGTACTGCACCGACTGGCCTGCGCCTCTCATAAGATTTCCACCATCTGAAGGCAGCCCCAGAAAATTGAAAATTAGTAAACGAGACCCCACTGGGCTCCAGAATACCCGTTGTCCGAAGCATCCTCTCGCACCTATCCAGAAAGCCCTAAGCATCCTCTGACTTAGCACCACTAAATATTGGAGGTCGAAGCCTCCTAAACCTCTCAAGCCTCCTCTACTCATCGTTTGCCATAACGAGGACTACTGGGGCCTGAGCAGCTGTAGTCGGTTGGGCTGGTAATGCCCCCGCTATCTGAAGTCCCTACACTACCTGATCTAGAGTACGGGTAAGAGGGGTATGAGTACCTCCCCCGGCCTGAGAAGTGGCACGTGCGGCCTGAGCCGAAACCACTTGAGCAAGGCTAATGAAAACTATCAATATCTGGGTCAAAGCCTCCTGAAGGCCTAGAATCACAATGGGCACAGCTGGTGCCTGAGCTGGTCCCACAGGCTCGTCCATAACTGGAACCTGCTCCTGAACTTGGACAATCGGTGTATCTGCAGGTGCTGCCCTAGCTGCTGTGCAAGCTGCACCTCTGCCCCTTCCGCAGCCTCTACCATGACCTCGACCTCTCATGACCCTAGCTGGTGGAACTGGTGGCTGTCCATCCTGCACAGTAGTATGTGTTCTCACCATCTGTGAGAGAATAGAATAGCAGAAGTTTAGTTACCAGAATCAATAAATTCGCACGATAAGAATACAAGAATGTGTAATTTCCTAAGGGTTCGGTAGCCTCTCGAAGATAAGTACAGACGTCTTCTTACAGATCCACAAAACTCTACTAAACTTGCTCATGATTCATGAGACCTATGTAACATAGGCTCTGATACCAACTTGTCATGACTCAAAAACCAACAGTCATGATGGTGCCTATCATGGGACTAGGCAAGCCACTACTCAACTATCTCAACACAATAAAAGCTTTAAAAATATAGGCGGAAGCAATTAATATTTAAGAAAACTCATTTTGGAACCGAAATAAGCCCGCAACATAATACAATCTATCCCCAAATCGGGGTGTTACCGAGTACATGAGCATCTGTGTCAGCATCTAGTCTACTACAATATTTAAGGAGTAAAAACTAAAGTACAGATAAATATAATGAAGGAGAGTCAAGGCCTGCGAATGCCATGCAGCTACCTCGATAGTCTCCGAGATCATGTCTCCTCAATCAGCAGCCGTCGTAACCAGAAGTACCTGGATCTGCACGCCAGGTGCAGGGTGTAACGTGAGTATAACCAACTCAATAAGTAATAAGCCCAAACTGTGGGCTGAAAGTAGTGACGAACTAAACTGGCACAATTCAATACATAAAATAACAGTACAAAAATGTAGACATGCTTTTAAGTTCGATAGATATCTTAAGACAGTAAAATGGATCAATCTGAATGATATGAAAAAAAATATAACTCCTCTACTTCTACCATGCCAATGCACATGCTGTATGTGCTGCACCATGCTAACAGCCTCATGTGCTCACTCTCAAATTCTCAATCACTCGGTACTGTATATGGCCCAAACAGCCCAGGGAAGATCCATCCCGGAATATATACATCACTGACCATCAGTCATCCAGTACCGAGTAGGGCAAATATAGACCGCGGAGAAGATCCATCTCCAGGTATAAAAAACTTCGGACAAGATCCATATCCAGGAAAGATCCATCCCTCAATAATATCAACTGCGCTCACTGGGGGTGTGTGCAGACTCCGGAGGGGCTCCTTCAGCCCAAGCGCTATCATAAATCAGTATAACCACTGCGGCGTACAACCCGATCCCATAAATGTCACTTATAATCAGGCCCTCGGCCTCACTCAGTCATCAACCTCTCTAGTCTCTCGCTCACGGTCTCACAATGCCATGATACTAGCCCGAAAACAATGATATGATGTATCAATAATTAACAACAAAGACTGAGATATGATATGAAATGAATAAATATGACTGAGTACGAAATATCAATGAAATCAATAAGACAACATCAAGAAACGACCACTATGAGTCCCAACCGTATCGGCATAAAGCCTAAACATGATATTTAGCATGAGTGACAGCTCAATTACTTTATCACATGATGAAAACATGGATATCAACAAGATAGAACCACTAGACAGTATCGTGGAATTAACCAGGACACAATTCTCACGGTGCACGCCCGCACGCCTGTCACTTGGCATGTGCGTCACCTCAATACCAATCACATCACACATAATTCAGGGTTTCGAACCCTCAGAACCAAGTTTGAAAGTGTTACTTACCTCAATCCGGGCTAAACACTACTCCAAAATGCCCTTGCCCCTCAAATCGGTCTCCAAAAGTCCCGAATCTAGCCACAAGTAGTACAATACAATCAATATAGGATAAAGGAATCAATTCCACACGAATAATACGTAATTATAGCCAAAATCCGAAATCGGCCCAAACCCGGCCCCCGGGCCCACGTCTCGAAATCTGACAAAATCACAAAATCCAAAAGCCCATTCAATCACGAGTCTAACCACATCAAATTCATCAAAATCCGACACTAATTGGTCATTCAAATCCTCAAAACCAACTCTCCAAATCCCTAGCCTCAAACCCCCAATTTACACAAACACACCATCTAGGTGGAAAATCAGTGGGGAAACATAACTATTGATGAAAGATGAACGCAAGTAACTTACCTCAAGAATCCCCTTGCAAATCCTATCAAACACCTCCAAAATCCGAGCTCAAAATGTTAGAAATGGTGAAAAATCTCGAAGTCCCACATTTAAAGACTCTCTACCCAGGCCTTCTGCACCTGCGGCAACTTGGCTGCTTCTGCGGTCTCGCAGGTGCGCCCCATAGTCCGCTTCTGCGCATATCGCATGTGCGGATTAGCCCTCGCAGGTGCGCCATTCTCCGCATCTGCGCCCAACGTCCGCTCCTGCGCAAACCGCTTCTGTGCGCGCCTATCCGCAGATGTGGCCTATGACCAAAGCATCCCTAGCCGCTTCTGCAGCCTCTTTTCTCGCTTCTGCGGACACGCACCTGCGGTGAGACTTCCGCAGGTGCGATTACACCAGCTGAGTCCAAACTTCAGCAGCCTTACAACATTAAATCTTGACCCGTTAATCACCCGAGGCCCCCAGACTTCAACCAAACATACCAACACGTCTTAAAGCATCATACAAACTTAGTCGAATCTTCAAATCAACTCCAACAACATCAAAAACACGAATTACACACGGATTCAAGCCTAAGGAACTTCGAAATTTACAAATTCTACAAACGACGTTGAAACCTATCAAATCACGTTCGATTGACCTCAAATATTGCACACAAATCACAAATGACCCCACGAACCTACTACAACTTTCGGAATCGGAATCTGACCCCGATATCAAAAAGTCAACCCCCAGGTTAAACTTTTCAATAATTCGACCTTCGCCATTTCAAGCCTAATTCTACTCCCGACCTCCAAAATATAATTTAGACATGCTCCTATGTCCAAAATCACCTAACGGAGCTAACGGAACCATCAAAATTCAAATCCGAGGTCATTTACACATAGATCANGAATTATAATTTAGACATGCTCCTATGTCCAGAATCACCTAACGGAGCTAACGGAACCATCAAAATTCAAATCCGAGGTCATTTACACATAGATCAACATCCGGTCGACTTTTCCAACTTAAGCCTTCCATTTAAGAGACTAAATGTCTCATTTCACTCTGAATTCTCTTCGGACCCGAACTAACTAACCCGATAAGTCATATAATAACTACAAAGCGCAACTGGAGCAGTGAATGGGGGAACGGGGCCACAACTCTCGAAACGACCGGCCAAGTCATTACAAGAATAATTTAAAAAATGGCCACTTTGCCTTTGATTTGAAAATTGTAATTATGGCCTTTTGGTCTTCTAACCCTTTTAAATTTAATGTAAATAAACTTAGTAATTTTCAATAAATGTGGTAAAATTATAATTGTTATATATACTACTAATTACTTTAATTAATTAGCTATAAAAATACATTATTTTTCCTAAATTGTAACACTACTTTCAAATTTCACATAACAATCTAATTAACTAAAAATTAAAGAGTAATTTATCAAATTAATTATAGAACCTATGTAATGTATATATAAGAAATATTTTAATAATCTTGGAAATAGTAAATATATCTGTAATTACATAATTTTAATACTACGCAATTAATTTTAAAAACTAATACTTGGTTATTATAAATTATTAAGTATAAATAAATTAATTTAAAAGGGGAGGGTCAAAATTGGCCATCAACAAGGCCTTTAGGGAAATAAATAGATAATTAAAACAATATGAAAATAAGCCTAAGCCAAATCTATATGAAATCGAGTCGATTAACCTGGGAAGCTTAGAAGAGGTTAGGGAAACAAAGATAGCATCCATGTTGATAAGAAAATTAGGGATGCCCTGATCCAACTTTTGTTTGAGTTCCAATATGTGTTCGCATGGTCTTATGATGACATGCCAGGATTGAGCGTTGATTTGGTGGTGCAAAAACTTCCCACTTATCCTAGTTTCCCACTCGTCCAACAAAAGTAAAGAAACTTCAAAACAGACACGAGTGATTAGATAAAGGAAGCAATTACAAAATAGTTGAAAGCTAATGTGATCAGAGTCGACAGTTATACCACTTGGCTGGCCAATATGGCCCCTGTACCAAATAAAGAAGGAAAAACCCGAGTTTGTGTCGATTACATAGATCTAAACAAATATGTTGTCGTCAAATGGACAGATGAGCGCCAAGAAGCCTTTCATAAGATCAAGGAATATTTGTCAAATCCGCCTGTATTGGTTCCACTGGAACTGGGAAGACCTTTGTTCTTGTACCTGGCAGTCTTGGAAATTTTTTTTGGATGTGTCTTGGGGCAACATGATGTAATCGGAAAGAGAGAGCAAACAATCTACTACTTCAGCAAGAAGTTCACTAGTTATGAGGTTAAGTACACTCTGTTAGAGAGAACATGCTGCGGCCTGACTTGGGTCGCTCACAAGATAAGGCATTACCTTTTAGCTTACACCACTTACCTTATATCTAGAATGGATCCCTTGAAATACATCTTCCAGAGGCTGATGTGCCGACTGGCAGGCTGGCAAAGTGGCAAATACTGCTTACTGAATTTGGCATCATCTATGTCACCTGCACTGCAATAAAGGTACAAGCATTAGCGGATCATTTGACGAAAAACCCGATTGATGATGAATACTAGCCATTGAACACTTACTTTCCGGATGAGGAAGTGAATTCGATTGAAGTGGTCTCGAAAAACAACAATGCTTGGAAAATGTGCTTCGATGGTGTGGTAAATGCAAAAGGTGTAGGGACTGGGGAAATTCTTATTTCGCCCACTGGTCGACATTATCCTGCCACAACACATCTTCGTTTCTTCTGTACAAACAACACCACTGAATATGAGGCTTGCATAATGGGCATGAACATGGCAATCAATATAGATGTGCACAATTGCTGGTTATGGGGGACTCCTATTTGCTTATTCGGCAAGCTCAAGGTCAATGGGAAACCTGAGATATCAAACTCATCCCATACATGCAACACGTAGAAAGCCTTAACAAATGGTTCAAGACCGTTGAATTCAAGTACATTCCCTGATTTCACAATGAGTTAGCAGATGCATTCGCTACTTTAGCTTCAATGATGCCATATCCGGGTAACACTCATATTGACCCATTGAAAATTCAATTCCGAGAAAGACATGGTTACTGCAACACAATTGAGACGGAACCAGATGGTGAACCATGACATAAATATATCAAACAATTCTTGAAACCCAAAGAATATCAGGAACAAGCGAGTGGAGATCAAAAGAGAACCATTAGATGACTTGCTAGTGGTTTCATTTTAAGTGGAGAAATTTTATACAAACGAACTCCAGATATGAATATGTTGAGATATGTGGAATCTAATGAAACCAAAAGGATCATAAACGAAATACATTTTGGAGTATGCGAACCCCATATGAACGGCCACGTCTTCGAAAAGAAAATACTCCAAGCAGGGTACTACTGGATGACCGTGAAAAAGGACTACTTCAGTTTAGCCGCAAGTGCCATCAATGTAAGATACACAGTGCACCATCTTCGGAGCTGCACCCATGTCTTTTCCTTGGCCTTTTGTTGCCTGCGACATTGATGTTATTGGTCCAATTAAACCGAAAGCCTCAAACGGTGACATATTCATCATGGTTGCTATAGATTACTTTACAAAGTGGGTAAAGGAAATCACATTAAAAGCTGTTACCAAGAAAGTGGTGGTATAATTTGTACACACCAACATCATTTGTCCTTTTGGTATCCCTAAAACTATCACTATGGACAATGCTGCAAATTTGAATAGTCACTTGATGAGAGAGGTATGCGATCAATTCAAAATTATGCACCGCAATTCCACCCCTTATCAGCCCACGACCAATGGCGATGAAGATGCAAACAAGAATATTAAGAAGATTCTTAGGAAAATGGTCCAAGGTTCCAAGCAATAACATGAAAATTGCCTCTCGCACTCTTGGGAAACCGCACAACTATGTGCACATCAGTTGGAGCAACCTCGTACCTATTGGTTTATGGAACTGAAGCCATAACACCAGTAGTATTCAAAATTCCCTCTCTTCGGATCATTGTTGAAGTCGAGATCAAGAATGAAGAATGGGTCAAAACCCGTTTGGAGCAATTGACATTTATTGATGAAAACGACTAGCCGTAGTTTGTCATGGATAGTTGTACTAATACAGAAAGTCCCACTCCTATAACAAGAAAGTGGGGCCCAGACAGTTTGAAGTGGGGAGACTTGTTTCGAAGCGTATCCTTCCACATGAGGAAGAAGCTAAGGGAAAAGTTTCTCCAAATTGGCAAGGTGCATATATTGTTAAAAGAGTAGTACCAAAGGGAGCGTTGTACCTTGGAAACATAGGAGGAAATGTCCCAGAGATAACCGTCAACACAAATACAGTCAAAAGATACTATGTTTGATATGTTCTTCAGCACAAATGTTCTTAGATTGGGACGACGAAGGCTTTTTTTCTTGCTACCCAAACACTATTGCCCTTTGTTTAAACCTTTTGAGCCTGTTACCTTTATTTGATTACCCTCTAGTGAACATGTTTGAAAGAGAGAGAGAGAGAGAGAGAGAGAGA
>AWOL01S0124146.1:11121-27745 GCA_000715115.1 Nicotiana otophora
AATCACCTAACGGAGCTAACGGAACCATCAAAATTCAAATCCGAGGTCATTTACACATAGATCAACATCCGGTCGACTTTTCCAACTTAAGCCTTCCATTTAAGAGACTAAATGTCTCATTTCACTCTGAATTCTCTTCGGACCCGAACTAACTAACCCGATAAGTCATATAATAACTACAAAGCGCAACTGGAGCAGTGAATGGGGGAACGGGGCCACAACTCTCGAAACGACCGGCCAAGTCATTACAAGAATAATTTAAAAAATGGCCACTTTGCCTTTGATTTGAAAATTGTAATTATGGCCTTTTGGTCTTCTAACCCTTTTAAATTTAATGTAAATAAACTTAGTAATTTTCAATAAATGTGGTAAAATTATAATTGTTATATATACTACTAATTACTTTAATTAATTAGCTATAAAAATACATTATTTTTCCTAAATTGTAACACTACTTTCAAATTTCACATAACAATCTAATTAACTAAAAATTAAAGAGTAATTTATCAAATTAATTATAGAACCTATGTAATGTATATATAAGAAATATTTTAATAATCTTGGAAATAGTAAATATATCTGTAATTACATAATTTTAATACTACGCAATTAATTTTAAAAACTAATACTTGGTTATTATAAATTATTAAGTATAAATAAATTAATTTAAAAGGGGAGGGTCAAAATTGGCCATCAACAAGGCCTTTAGGGAAATAAATAGATAATTAAAACAATATGAAAATAAGCCTAAGCCAAATCTATATGAAATCGAGTCGATTAACCTGGGAAGCTTAGAAGAGGTTAGGGAAACAAAGATAGCATCCATGTTGATAAGAAAATTAGGGATGCCCTGATCCAACTTTTGTTTGAGTTCCAATATGTGTTCGCATGGTCTTATGATGACATGCCAGGATTGAGCGTTGATTTGGTGGTGCAAAAACTTCCCACTTATCCTAGTTTCCCACTCGTCCAACAAAAGTAAAGAAACTTCAAAACAGACACGAGTGATTAGATAAAGGAAGCAATTACAAAATAGTTGAAAGCTAATGTGATCAGAGTCGACAGTTATACCACTTGGCTGGCCAATATGGCCCCTGTACCAAATAAAGAAGGAAAAACCCGAGTTTGTGTCGATTACATAGATCTAAACAAATATGTTGTCGTCAAATGGACAGATGAGCGCCAAGAAGCCTTTCATAAGATCAAGGAATATTTGTCAAATCCGCCTGTATTGGTTCCACTGGAACTGGGAAGACCTTTGTTCTTGTACCTGGCAGTCTTGGAAATTTTTTTTGGATGTGTCTTGGGGCAACATGATGTAATCGGGAAGAGAGAGCAAACAATCTACTACTTCAGCAAGAAGTTCACTAGTTATGAGGTTAAGTACACTCTGTTAGAGAGAACATGCTGCGGCCTGACTTGGGTCGCTCACAAGATAAGGCATTACCTTTTAGCTTACACCACTTACCTTATATCTAGAATGGATCCCTTGAAATACATCTTCCAGAGGCTGATGTGCCGACTGGCAGGCTGGCAAAGTGGCAAATACTGCTTACTGAATTTGGCATCATCTATGTCACCTGCACTGCAATAAAGGTACAAGCATTAGCGGATCATTTGACGAAAAACCCGATTGATGATGAATACTAGCCATTGAACACTTACTTTCCGGATGAGGAAGTGAATTCGATTGAAGTGGTCTCGAAAAACAACAATGCTTGGAAAATGTGCTTCGATGGTGTGGTAAATGCAAAAGGTGTAGGGACTGGGGAAATTCTTATTTCGCCCACTGGTCGACATTATCCTGCCACAACACATCTTCGTTTCTTCTGTACAAACAACACCACTGAATATGAGGCTTGCATAATGGGCATGAACATGGCAATCAATATAGATGTGCACAATTGCTGGTTATGGGGGACTCCTATTTGCTTATTCGGCAAGCTCAAGGTCAATGGGAAACCTGAGATATCAAACTCATCCCATACATGCAACACGTAGAAAGCCTTAACAAATGGTTCAAGACCGTTGAATTCAAGTACATTCCCTGATTTCACAATGAGTTAGCAGATGCATTCGCTACTTTAGCTTCAATGATGCCATATCCGGGTAACACTCATATTGACCCATTGAAAATTCAATTCCGAGAAAGACATGGTTACTGCAACACAATTGAGACGGAACCAGATGGTGAACCATGACATAAATATATCAAACAATTCTTGAAACCCAAAGAATATCAGGAACAAGCGAGTGGAGATCAAAAGAGAACCATTAGATGACTTGCTAGTGGTTTCATTTTAAGTGGAGAAATTTTATACAAACGAACTCCAGATATGAATATGTTGAGATATGTGGAATCTAATGAAACCAAAAGGATCATAAACAAAATACATTTTGGAGTATGCGAACCCCATATGAACGGCCACGTCTTCGAAAAGAAAATACTCCAAGCAGGGTACTACTGGATGACCGTGAAAAAGGACTACTTCAGTTTAGCCGCAAGTGCCATCAATGTAAGATACACAATGCACCATCTTCGGAGCTGCACCCATGTCTTTTCCTTGGCCTTTTGTTGCCTGCGACATTGATGTTATTGGTCCAATTAAACCGAAAGCCTCAAACGGTGACATATTCATCATGGTTGCTATAGATTACTTTACAAAGTGGGTAAAGGAAATCACATTAAAAGCTGTTACCAAGAAAGTGGTGGTATAATTTGTACACACCAACATCATTTGTCCTTTTGGTATCCCTAAAACTATCACTATGGACAATGCTGCAAATTTGAATAGTCACTTGATGAGAGAGGTATGCGATCAATTCAAAATTATGCACCGCAATTCCACCCCTTATCAGCCCACGACCAATGGCGATGAAGATGCAAACAAGAATATTAAGAAGATTCTTAGGAAAATGGTCCAAGGTTCCAAGCAATAACATGAAAATTGCCTCTCGCACTCTTGGGAAACCGCACAACTATGTGCACATCAGTTGGAGCAACCTCGTACCTATTGGTTTATGGAACTGAAGCCATAACACCAGTAGTATTCAAAATTCCCTCTCTTCGGATCATTGTTGAAGTCGAGATCAAGAATGAAGAATGGGTCAAAACCCGTTTGGAGCAATTGACATTTATTGATGAAAACGACTAGCCGCAGTTTGTCATGGATAGTTGTACTAATACAGAAAGTCCCACTCCTATAACAAGAAAGTGGGGCCCAGACAGTTTGAAGTGGGGAGACTTGTTTCGAAGCGTATCCTTCCACATGAGGAAGAAGCTAAGGGAAAAGTTTCTCCAAATTGGCAAGGTGCATATATTGTTAAAAGAGTAGTACCAAAGGGAGCGTTGTACCTTGGAAACATAGGAGGAAATGTCCCAGAGATAACCGTCAACACAAATACAGTCAAAAGATACTATGTTTGATATGTTCTTCAGCACAAATGTTCTTAGATTGGGACGACGAAGGCTTTTTTTCTTGCTACCCAAACACTATTGCCCTTTGTTTAAACCTTTTGAGCCTGTTACCTTTATTTGATTACCCTCTAGTGAACATGTTTGAAAGAGAGAGAGAGAGAGAGAGAGAGAGAGAATGCAAAACAAAAGTCAAAAAACTAAATAAAATTGTTCATGTTAATTTTAAATTTGTTCATGCTAAACCCACAAAAGGCACTATAAGGCGATGATAAGAAGAGAAATGTGAGAGGTCAGCTAGGGAAACCCACAAAGGGCGCTGCTAATCGAAAGAGAGTACACATCGTTGTAGCATCAATGTCTTCTGAAGAAAAGGGTTGTTGGTTTCAAGATGAAGGTTGTGATGAATTTATGAGAATTAGACAATTTAGACGAATCGGGCGTCCAGTCCAAGAGGCATGTCATCTTCATTGAAGTTCCCATCTACTTATAGATGAGTCTTTCTCTCCATTCCCCAAATGGGACGCCCCTTGTTTAAATTTTTTATTTTCCCAAAATCGCTTACATCACCTTTACAGTACGAGCTTTTCCTTTGAACCCCTTTCGGTCCAACCTTGTGTCCAAAGAAAGTCAAAGAAAGGATGGAAAAACCGATTACAAGGTTCCCAGCTGAAACAAGTTGCTATATTCAAACCAATAAACATTAGCAAAGGCACCAAGTCTAAGTCATCCCCGACTGGACATGATTGGCAGATGCCTTGAAAATGAAACTTCCGAAAAAGAAGTAAGTCCCAAATGTCCTCAAAAGTAAAATATGAAATTAAAAGTCAAGATCCGTTGTGGGTAGGCGGAATTGGATCCGAGCCATCAAATTAGGAGTCTGCAAAGTAAATGTCACAAAAAATAAGAAATGAAGCTGACATCTAAGAAGCAACTAGACATCGCTGAAATCAGCATCCAAGCGAGTGAATGGACCAAAATAAGATGTCTGAAGCACTCAAGGATACAAACCAACCATCATTCTGAACTAATAGTTGTTCTTTGTTGAAAAACAGGAAAATGCATAATGAAAGAAAAACAGCCTGGCAGGAAGCGGGCACCATCAAAAGGAAAAATTGCGTGGAGGTAAACACAGCTTCACAGTAGCAAGCATCCTTAAAAGGAAAGTCTTCTCGAAATTGTCCACTTTTTGCTCATCCCCTTAACATACTTGAAATTATGGTAGTGTATGGTACACCATTCTCTAGCTGCATTTTACAAGATAAGGTATATCATTCCCTAGTTGAAGATATTTTGACAAAAAGGGTACACCACTCCCTTGTCACATGTTAGCATAGGGTACACCATTCCATAGATGCATTTTCCAATATAGGATAAACCATTCCCTAGTTGATGATAATTAAAACAAAAGGGTACACCACTCCCTAGTCACATGTTAGTATAAGGTTTACCATTCCCTAGCTGCATTTTCCAAAATAGGTACACCATTTCCTAGTTGATGATATTAAGACAAAAGGGTACACCACTCCCTAGTAATATGTTAGTTTAGAGTATTATAACAACTCAACCGATTGATTTGTGTATTTGATCCCCGTTACCCGATTTGATATTTACTGTATGTGTATTTATTATTTTATAACTTGCGGGGTTGATTAGTTTGACATCGGGAACATTCGGGAGTGATTTGGAATACTTAGTGTCATTTATGGAAGCTTAAGTTGTAAGAGTTAACTCAGGTTTGAATTTTATATAAACGACCTCGGAATGGTATCTTGAAGGTTCCAGTAGGTCCGTATGGCGATTTTAAACTTAGGCGTAGGTCCGGATTTAGATTTCGAGATTCCTAGATTGATTTGACCCTATTTGACAAAAGTTAGAAATTTTAAGATTAGGAAGGTTCATAGGTTTGACCGGGAGTTGACTTTGGTATTATCGGGTTCGATTTGTTATTCCAAAAGTTTGAATAGGTTCGTTATGTAATTCAGAACTTGTGTGCAAAATTTGAGGTCATTTCGAGTTGGTTAGACGTGGTTCGGCATGCGTTTTGACAATTGGAAGTTGATTAATTCCTTAAGCTTGAATTGAGACATGATGTATGGTTTTGATATTATTTTGTGTGATTTGAGACCTCGAATAGGTTCATGTTATGTTTTTGGACTGGTAGGTATGATTGGACGGGGTCTCGGGTGAGTTTCGAATTGATTTTGGATCGTTTTGCGGCATGTAAGCATTGTTGTTTCTGGTATTTTCGCACCTATGAGGTTGGGTCCACAGATGCGAGTCTACAGACATAGATAGAGGGTCGCAGGTGTGGAAAAAGGCTGGGGCAGGAGAAGGCCACAGATGCAGAGGCCTGATCGCAGAAACAATTGCGCAGGTGCACACACTATGTGGACCGCTGAAGCGGCTCCGCCGAAGCGGGTGTTTGTCCGCAGAACCGAATGGGCAGAACTTAAGTGGATTTCCACATCTGTGAGGTATTCTCCACAGATACAGTGTCGCAGAAGCGACTTTTGAGTTAGCAAAGCGGAATCGCTGCGCTGTGTCAATTTAAACGAGGGTTTGACTTATTTTATCATATTTTGAGTTTGAGAGCTTGGATTGGGATGAATTGTGAGGCAATTTTCACCAATTAGACCGGGTTAAGTGTTCTTGACTTAGATTTGATTTGATTTTATGATTCCATCTTTGATTTTGGCTTTTGGTTAATAAAATTTAAGGGAGAAATTGGGTTTTTTGTAAGATATTTTTGGAGAATGAATTATTGAGATTTGAACCCCGATTTGGAGTCAGGTTTGGATGAAACTTGTGTATTTGGACACGTATTGGAATTGGTATTCTGGATTTGTGTATTTTGTCGGTTTCCGGGAAGGGAGCCTGGGTTTACTTTTGTTTGATTTTGAGCAATTGATTAAAGGCTCAATATTTATTGTTTGGGTTTGATTTCTATGGCTTTGTTTGACGTTATCAAGTTGTATTTGGCTAATTTCGGCTCATTCGGAGGTTGATTTGACGGAAAATGTTGTTTTGGGAGATTAGAGGCTACCAGGTGTAGGTAAGTCTCTTGGGTAACCTTGTTAAGAGAGAAACTCCTAGAATTTGACTTGTTTGCTATGTGTTTCAGGTATTGGGGTAGTTTATATACGTGGTGGCGAGCGTATATGCTTTTACCGAGTTTATATCATGACAGGGGGTAGAAATTAGAATATTTCATGCTTTGTTTGACTATGTGCTCAATTTGTTCATGATTTATTTGACTTATGTGACTACACTGCTCTCTCACTCATGTTACAAATCATGCCTAGGCTTATGATTAATTGTGAAGGCATGGAGACTTATTCTTGATATGTTGAAATGCATAATTATCCATAGTCACATAGCGTTTTCATGAGAATATATCTGTATGATATTTATTAAGTCCTTGTGTACCTTCTATCTATAATTATTGAGCATACACATACATTTTCAATATTAGATACGTGATTTGGACTGAGGACTTTGGCACGAAGGGTAAGCGTGCGAACGAGATACATTTATGGAACATTGGACATGATGTTCAGATATGGATTATGAGAAATGCTATTATACCCCTATTGCGCTTGGAATTAGATCCATCCCTCCGTAGTCAGGTGTTAACCCATGTTACTTTGGGCCCTATGAGCATGGCCGGTACATGAATTTTTTACTGGGTCGATACATGGATTGTTTATCAGGTTAGGTTGATACATGGATTGTGCATCAGGGTACATGGATCTTGTACCGGTCGAGCATACATTCTTACTAATGACTCATTTATAGATATTTATTTCACTATATATTGTTACTTGACATCATTATATGCTAATTGGGAGTCCCGACTTTATTATTTGAGCATGTTGTCTTTTATTATTATATCTGACCAGCAATATAGTTATTTCTGTGTTAGAAAAGCATGCTTATCCATTGATATTTGTGACTCTTTATATTCATTATATTACTTATTGTTCAGTTGTTAAATTTTGTTATTATACTTGTGTGGTAAGTTTCGGAAGCATCTAGCTTTGCCACTACTTCTTTGATGTTAGACTTGATACTTACTGGGTACCGACTACTGTGTACACATACTACGCTTAGACACATCTTTTTTGTGCAGATCCTCTGGTGGGTCATAGCAGAGCTTCCTGATTTTGCTAGGAATTTATCACGGAGACTTGGGGTTAGCTGCACTTCATAGATCTTCTTCGCAGTTCCCGAGTCATTATTACTTTGATATATTTCTATCTATGTGTAATTTAGTTAGCTTGACATGTATACAGACTTGATCTCATTTCCATAGTTTGCTCATGTACCTGTGCTACCTAGTCTTGGGGGTGTATTGTATTGGCTGTGTTTACATCTTGCTTGTGGTTTTATCAGATATTATCATTGTTTCTAGACTATTTCCATCTTTTATTGTTACATATCTCTGTTAAATAATATAAATGGAATTTATTTGTTATCTTCGAGTTGGAAAACATTGGGGGTAAGAATTCCTATCTTGATTTTGGTTAAATTACATGAATCTATTGTTGTTTTTATTACTAAATTAGTGCATTGGGTTGAAAATGATAGAAATCCTCTAGACTTTAATTTAAGATTTGAAGAGAGATCCGTTATCGGAATTTAATAATTTTGGTATGGTTGAACTAGTATCGGAATGCGTGTTCGAATTTCTTAAAAATTAAGCGGGTTCTGAGGGGCGGGCCCCGCGTTGACTTTTTAGAATTAAGTTGGTGTGTTATTATCCAGAATTATTTTCGATAAATTTTAATGAAGTTATACAAATAATTTGGATAGATTTGAGCTGTCCGGAGGTTAATTCAAGCAAGAAAGCTATTTTGGAATATCGGCCTAACTTCAAAAAGGTAAGTATCTTGCCTAACCTTGAGTGAGGGAATTACCCCTTACGCATTGAGTCTTATGTTAAATTTTGTGATTGAAAGCCGTGTACGCAAGGTGACGAGTATGTACTTGGTTTATATGTGCAAATTATATTAAAATTCCTAGACACCCTTATATATTAAATTTGAAAATTGTTGGAACTTAGTAAATCCTTGAATTGCCATGCCTCATTCCTAGTTTGTCGAAATTGTATTTTATATGATAATATGGTGTTATTGTCACTTGGATTTTTATGTGAATTCCGTGTGCTTGTTGATTTGATATTTTTCTTGGAATTAAATTCATTATTGAATCCTTATCTGCAAATAATCATTAAATAAGTTTAAAATGAGGCATTAATTTATATTTATTAAAATCTGGATTAAAGAAGTCGTTGTCCAATGCTGAGTTACTTTTCCATCTTTGTGGTTATTTTGAGATTTTATATACGTTGTGTGGAGCCTTGGGCTATTTTTGAGAAATTTATTAATTTTACTATATCATTGGAATTAGTTGTCGCCATTGGGCAAATTGTGATATGAATTGATTGTGTTGTGTTGTCTTGATAATATTCCGTGTAAATTATTGTGTGATTTGAGTTATTATTATGAAGATATAAGGGTGGCATTTCACTATTTATATTATGTGGGTATAATGTGATACACCCCATGATTTCGTACATAAAAGTACGCCATAAATAAATTGATGAAAGCTCAGAAACGAGATATTACATCCCGCATTTTTGTACGTTAAGATTTTGTTGTAAGTTAATCGACGTGAATTCGGTAATGAGGTTATTTTTAAATTATAAGCATTATGTTATTTCAAACACGTGATGAGTAAATTCGTGAAGGAGAAAGGATAAGCAAATCGAAGAAAATGAATTTCGTCGAAATTTGACATTTTGGGATAAAATACGGCCCGAGCTAAAATACCCGGTATTTGTGGACTAATACCATACAAGGTATCTCATGGCCATGATAGCGAGGTGTATAAAGTGTGTTAAAAGTGAGTAGTATTTTAAGTAATTTGAGATAATTCTTAATTATATGGGTAATTCGTTAATTATTGGTTTAATAAGAGATTAACCATGTAATTAAGGAATTAAGTGGATAATTGTTGGATAAGCCTAAAGGGCTCAACGTGGCAGCAAATCAAATTGGGAGATAAATGACTCTTTGGTTTGAAAACTATGTGGCATAATAAGAACAATGGTTGGCTAAGTCATCCACATAAAGTGGGGCCCACATCATCTCAAACATTAAGCTTTTGCAAGTAAGATTCTGTATGTAAGACTTTGTAAGTAAGATAGTAGGTAACGTGAGTAATTCATATATGCATCTGCATATATCACGTAAGCACGTAAGATCTTCAACCATTCCAAGCAATGTGAGATTTTATAATTATAAGGGAGTACAGTGCAATCTTTCTCAAGAATATCATACGGATTTTTTCCTACTTCAATCTGTCGTTACGTGTTGTCGCAATTGACGTATGCTAAAGGGATTGTCAAGAGAATCGGCTCAGGTATGGTAAGGCTATCGCTTTTTTCTTTTGGCATGATCTATACGATACAAACGAAACGAGTAAATGCACAATTCCCATAAATGACTCTATTCATAGAAATACTAGAGATGATTATGTTCTTGATTCCCCATGTGTCATATTATTATATCATCAATTCATGGGTCTCAGAAAATACGTAAGTTGATAAAGTTTATTTCATGATTTTAATCAAAGGCATAATGACTTTTTTAACATTCTGAGAAATCGTATTAACGTATTTCTTATGCATTTCATGTATTTATACATGTACATTGACCCATGACCAGATGGCGTTATATACGTGTATATTATATGTATATGTGATATGAGAAAAAGGTTACGGCATTATATATGCATCACCCCCTGATCAGCTGGTATATGTTGATGATTTTACCCACAGTGGCCGAGATAATATGATGGGATGCCCTTAGAGGCTTGATGATGTTATGAACACATATACCTATGCAAGGTATGACATTTATACGCATATGCATGACATTATAAAAAATGAAATGATTCTAAGAGTTATGCAGACGTACATGTTGAGTCTTTTACTCCATGTTTCTCTCATGTCTATTATTTATTGATTTTCATTCCTTACATACTCTGTACATTATTTGAACTGACGTCCCTTTTTCCTGGGGATGCTGCGTTTCATGCCCGCAGGTCCTGATAGACAGGTCGAGCGCCCTCCAAGTAGGCTATCAGCTCAGCGGAAGATGTTGGTGCGCTCCATTTGCCCCGGAGTTGATTGTTTGGTCAGTAAGATTTAGACATGTATTGTTTGGTATGGTGGGACTATGTCCCGACCTTTATGACTATTATGTATTCTTAGAGAGAGGCTTGTAGACAGATGTCATGTATGTAAAAGATTGTATGGCCTTGTCGGCCTATGTTCAGTGTACGAGTGGTTATTTTGGTCTTATAGGCCCGTATGTCTTATGTATAAGTTGGTATTATATGTTGTATTCTACTTATCTCACGACAGCCTTTCCGGCTCAGTTATCTATGATAGTATGATATGAAAAGATACGTTATGTTGGTACTCGGTTGAGTAAGGTACCGGATGCCCATCCCGACCCATCGGTTTGGGTCGTGACAAACGTGGTATCAGGGAAATTCTGTCCTAGGGAGTCTACAAGCCGTGTCTAGTAGAGTCTTTATTTATGGGTGTGTTATGCACCACACTTATAAGAAGGAGGCTACAGGGCATTTAGGACTGTCACTCTTTCTTCTTACTCTAGATCGTGTGGTAGAGCTTAGTTGTAAGAACTAAATTTCCTAAACTCTACCTTATTCATAATACGACGATGTCTACATCCAGAAAAACGATTGGTAAGAGATATAGCTGTGGAAGTATTGAGTTAGAGGAACTCGAGTTTGCATCATTCCTATGATGGGTAAATGTAAGGTCTTCAACGGATCATGTGTGTACTAAGATGTGTAAGCTTCTTGATAAGGAGACCTAAGGTAAGAATATCTATCCACCCCTAGGATGAAAGGCAACGAGAGATTCAGAAGATAGATACAAGTTTCAACAAGTAAAAGAAGCAAGGTGAAGAAGGGTACGAGGCTCCCAGTTAATGAAGGTTATTAGTATTTACAATTCAAGCAGAGAAATATAAGCCTTTTGAGTTACCTTCAACAATAACAGATGTATGTACAATCACACCAATCTCAGTTATGCCCTATGGGGGCTAACAAGTGTAGTTTAAGAAAAGGAAGGGATATTAGGATCCGGCTGGGGTTAGAGTAACCTAAAATGGTGGATGGATTGTTTGCGTTAGTTGACATTTCCGAACGGTATTGCAAATGTGCTAATAGATCTCCTTGTGAGACACCCAGACGGTGCATTCTAAAATAGTACAGTTATGAGTACTACAAAGATAAGCACTGGAATCCTGGAAAGGATAATTTTTCCCGTCCCTAGTAGGGAAAGGAAGTTAGGCAAACCAAAAATCCAGTAGATGGAGCAAGGGGAGCTAAAAGCAAAAGAATGACTTGTTCGTATTTCAGAATAAAGTGATAGACATAAATGTTAGCGGGAAATAAGAAGAGAGTTAATGAAGCATTATGAGTAAGATGTGATATATGAATGATAACGGTAGATAAAAAATATGACTGTATTACAAAGTCTATAGTCAAGTGAAGGAAAGGACGAGAGGTGACAAGCTTTGAGACAACAAAAGAGTATAGGCCATAAAGCCATATCCTCTTTTTGAGAAATAAGTCTGTGACTCCAACGCGACTACCAGAAGGAAAAGTTAGACCAGAGTAACAGAAATCAATATGGGATGGTGAACAAGATAAACTAAACATGAGTTAGGGACTAAGTGATTTGATAATAGTCGGCATCATGGGAGATTCAGGGATTGCGTTCCGGCAATAATAGAATGGATGGCATAAGAATAACCCTTAAAGGTCATTCAGGAAGACGCTTCCTTAAAGCAAGCAAAGTTAAGCGTAAGGGATTGTGTATGCCAGTTACACTAAGTGTCACCCTCACGCGTAAGGAAATTTGTTATCTTTGGTACAGAAGGATTACCGCGAGGCGAGTAAGGGTCATCGATGATGTGAAAAGACGTCAGAGATGAAGAGGTAAAACATTTATACATAGATCATCGTAACGCTAAATTTTAAGTACTCCCCTAAAGGGGGGAATATGGTGTGATGTGGCATTAAGTCAGAATTAAGTGGTTCTAGTAACTATGGAATGGTAAAGGAAGAATGCGATAAAAATGAGAAGGGGATGAGATTGCACTCATTCAAATCCTATAGATATGTTATGATTCTAGAACTTTATGCAAACCCGATGTCAAGGAGAGGAAGTAAGGGTTCCTGCCCGAGATGTTATTGATAAATAAGGAACCAGTGCGAGACATAAGTTAAGACAAAAGAAATAACCCAAGAAAGATTACGCGGAATATTGATATGTGAATGGGCCAACGAGTGGTTGATTCAGGAAGGGCCTAGTTCTGGCTAGACAAGAGGATACAGACGAATCAACAGATCATGCGAGATAGACATAGTGAACCCCAACATGGGGAATTCAGTCTTAGAGATACGACATCGTGATCTTTGAGATATATTCAAATAGGAGTTAGGGTAGTTAAAGGTAAATAAAAGNGTTTGCGTTAGTTGACATTTCCGAACGGTATTGCAAATGTGCTAATAGATCTCCTTGTGAGACACCCAGACGGTGCATTCTAAAATAGTACAGTTATGAGTACTACAAAGATAAGCACTGGAATCCTGGAAAGGATAATTTTTCCCGTCCCTAGTAGGGAAAGGAAGTTAGGCAAACCAAAAATCCAGTAGATGGAGCAAGGGGAGCTAAAAGCAAAAGAATGACTTGTTCGTATTTCNAAATTATAGGCGGGGAAGAACATCAAAAAATTTGTCAAGTATACAATATGATAAGCTTGTAACTTTACAAGAGCCAGAGGTCTCCCTAAATACTACAACGAAAGACTAGCTGAGGAAATAAGGATGAAGGCTTCAACTTAAGCACAGTGACCAAAAGAGGAAATGGTCTTATAACAACAGTATCACAATAACATTGTATGCACTCCATAAGGAAGTGGCACCTAGAGTGGTTAATGAGTGGGAAACGAAACCAAAAGTAATATTCAAGATCATATGGGTTGTACGATATTCCAATATGTGTGGGCACTAAGATAAGCCAAGCATTCATGCAAAAAGTGGCAGAACGACCAGGAAAGGTAATTGCTTACAGTTAAAGAAAACTGAGAAGGAACAAAATGAATTATTTGACCAATGATCCAGAGTTAGTTACGTTATGAACAAACTTAATATTTCAGAGTATTATCCATGCAGCATATATGTTGACAATCATACAGCCGTAGAAGATTCTGGTATAAGTTAAAAGAAAGAATTGAGCCTAGGTCATAGACAAAGGATCGAATTGTTAGAAGAGTGAATCATGGATATTCCATAGCGTCCTTGAAAGGCTAAAGTAATAACTAACACCATGAGCCACATATCGGAAGATAGCTTAAGCCTATATAAAGGTTGATCAGAGGAAAAAGAAAACTAAAGAGTTACATCAACTAAGTAAATCAGGAGTTCGATTATTCGACCCAGGAAATTATGGACATCGTGATTGAGAACATTGCAGAATCACTCTTAATATCAGAGGTGCAAGAGAGATAGTACAGTAGCCATATTTTATGATGGCTCTACGATAAAGCCAGTTAGAAGAGCACCAACCTCATAAGAAGTCAGTATGAAGCCCTCACTGAATCATGTAAAGAGGTGTAAGTATTATAATAGAGCTTCAAGTTGTGGATGTAAATCATACCTATGCAAAAGGGAATTCATGAAAGAGATAGAAGACGTGATGCGAGATTTTAAGGTAAGTAAGGTAAAGGTGATCAACGTACGCGATATTCAAATGCAGAAGGTTGCNAAGGTAATTGCTTACAGTTAAAGAAAACTGAGAAGGAACAAAATGAATTATTTGACCAATGATCCAGAGTTAGTTACGTTATGAACAAACTTAATATTTCAGAGTATTATCCATGCAGCATATATGTTGACAATCATACAGCCGTAGAAGATTCCGGTATAAGTTAAAAGAAAGAATTGAGCCTAGGTCATAGACAAAGGATCGAATTGTTAGAAGAGTGAATCATGGATATTCCATAGCGTCCTTGAAAGGCTAAAGTAATAACTAACACCATGAGCCACATATCGGAAGATAGCTTAAGCCTATATAAAGGTTGATCAGAGGAAAAAGAAAACTAAAGAGTTACATCAACTAAGTAAATCAGGAGTTCGATTATTCGACCCAGGAAATTATGGACATCGTGATTGAGAACATTGCAGAATCACTCTTAATATCAGAGGTGCAAGAGAGATAGTACAGTAGCCATATTTTATGATGGCTCTACGATAAAGCCAGTTAGAAGAGCACCAACCTCATAAGAAGTCAGTATGAAGCCCTCACTGAATCATGTAAAGAGGTGTAAGTATTATAATAGAGCTTCAAGTTGTGGATGTAAATCATACCTATGCAAAAGGGAATTCATGAAAGAGATAGAAGACGTGATGCGAGATTTTAAGGTAAGTAAGGTAAAGGTGATCAACGTACGAGATACTCAAATGCAGAAGGTTGCAAATAATCCATACTACAGATAGAAGGTTAGAAGCGCTAGGATTCAGTATCCAAGAATGTTAGCAACATCGTCAGTGACATATCTTCCAGTCAATGATTTCTAGGTATCGAGAGGTAAAGAAGAGTTAGAGACGATGTGATGTCTCGCTTGATGTTCTAAAATAACACATGGAAATCTATGGCGCAAGCAAGTTGAAGGAAGGTTGCGAGTTGTATAAATAGATATGTATAGGTCGCAAGCTACAGTATGGTAAAGCGACAAGGTTTTAGGAACGCAGGAGTAATGATAAGAAAGGGCGAGTGAGAAGGTGATGAGAATGGATAAGTCCTTAGGATTAAACCCATGAAAACAAGAGAGCTAATGGTTTTTCTAAGTTATAGAAAGCTCAGTATAACATGAAGGAACTCAAAAGAGTCTAAGACTAATAGCATTTGGATGAGATGGAATACTGCCCTGGTAGTAGAATGAGGGTATAATTATGATAGATAAAGCATGACATTTGGGCTTTCGATTGAGTAATGATTTGAAAAAAGAGAGAGGGGGATTTCATGAATTATACATGATTAAAATACCCAAGTAAGGTGAATCACATTGGGATACTATGAAATACGGTTATGGAAGAATAGTATCGCCCAGGTGGATCAGGAAGATCACCTCAAATATTCCTCGAGGAGACGTAAGCCCTAGTATTTCCTTACTCGTGAGGGTGACACTTAGTGTAACTGGCATACACAATCCCTTATGCTTAACTTTGCTTGCTTTAGGGAAGCGTCTTCCTGAATGACCTTTAAGGGTTATTCTTATGCCATCCATTCTATTATTGCCGGAACGCAATCCCTGAATCTCCCATGATGCCGACTATTATCAAATCACTCAATCCCTAATTCATGTTTAGTTTATCTTGTTCACCATCCCATGCTGATTTCTGTTACTCTGGGTCTAACTTTTCCTTCTGGTAGTCGCGTTGGAGTCACAGACTTATTTCTCGAAAAGAGGATATGGCTTTATGGCCTATACTCTTTTGTTGTCTCAAAGCTTGTCACCTCTCGTCCTTTCCTTCACTTGACTATAGACTTTGAAATACAGTCATCTTTTGTATCTACCGTTATCATTCATATATCACATCTTACTCATAATGCTTCATTAACTCTCTTCTTATTTCCCGCTAACATTTATGTCTATCACTTTATTCTGAAATACGAACAAGACATTCTTTTGCTTTTAGCTCCCCTTGCTCCATCTACTGGATTTTTGGGTTGCCTAACTTCCTTTCCCTACTAGGGACGGGAGCCACGCTAAGGTAAAATTTATCCATTCCAGGATTCCGGTGCTTATCTTTGTAGTACTCATAACTGTACTATTTTAGAATGCACCGTCTGGGTGTCTCACAAGGAGATCTATTAGCATATTTGCAATACCGTTCGGAAATGTCAACTAACAAAAATAATCCATCCACCATTTTAGGTTACTCTAACCCCAGCCGGATCCTAATATCCCTTCCTTTTCTTAAACTACACTTGTTAGCCCCCATAGGGCATAACTGAGATTGGTGTGATTGTACATACATCTGTTATTGTTGAAGGTAACTCAAAAGGCTTATATTGCTCTGCTTGAATTGTAAATACTA